>JAFBJR010000940.1:1996523-2073912 GCA_016785285.1 Brachirus orientalis
TCTCTCTCTCTCTCTCTCTCTCTCTCTCTCTCTCTCTCTCTCTCTCTCTCTCTCTCTCTCTCTCTCTCTCTCTCTCACGCCCACACACACATACACATAGTTGCATCCTGCTCATGGTCGTTGGCCTGCCTTCCTCTGCTGCTGCTCCTGCTCTAATCCCACACCATGAAGAGGCCCAAGCAGCAGACGGGGCCACTGAGCTTCCTAAACTTCTTCAGCAGAAAGCCCAAATCGGAGCCAAGGCCCGAGAGGACGGCAGATGTCCGGCCCAAAGAGGAGGTGGCCATCACCCTGACCCCCAGCGAACATCCAGAGCAGGTGACGACGTGTGTCCCGGTACTGTTAATGTTGACGTTTTTCCACATCGGGTGGTTCCTAATGCTACTCATTATATGTTTGACTTGTATATGTTTATACAAGTCAAACATATAATGCTACTCATTTTATGTTTGACTTGTATAAATGTCCATTAACAAACCAATTCTGTATTTGCATTTATTAGAATATTTCTGATGTCTTGCATGTTTATTCATGTAAACATATAAATGTATGTTGGAAAATATAGTATGCAGTTTCATCATTGCACTGTTTGAAAAATACAGCATGTACAGTAGACACTGCATATTTATTGATTAGTTATAGATTTTTTTTTCCCCCAGACATTTTATATTTTATTTTGTTCTTCAAAATAAATGAAACGTTGATGACTCTCTATTTGTTGAGCAAGTCTGCAAATCATTAACTTCTTATGTATTTACCTGTTGCTCGCTTCCTCCTTCTCCCTCACTGTTACTGCCCAGGGCCATTAGAGTGTTTATTTAATTAATTGGGAATTTGTTCAAAATTATGTTGCCAAGAAACAAGTAGACCCAAGTGAGTGTCTCTGCCTGCATACATGCATACATGCATTGAATATTTCAGCAGGAGAATATTCTTACAAACATCAGCAGAATATTCTTACAAAGTGGAAACTGGATTTGGAAAATAATCTGCTCTCTAACTGTTCACAGGACCTCAGCCTCACAGTAGAAGAGCCTGGAGAATTAGGAGTTTCTGGAGCAGAAAAAGGAGAAGGAGAAGGCTCACCAGCAGTGGCTCAAGTGTGTGAAGATGGTCTGGCCATAGCTGAGTGCACTGGAGGGGTCAGCACAGGCTCCACTGGCGTCCTGTCCCTCTCCTCCTCCAGCCAAGAGCAGCTACTGGATGAACATCTGGTGGAGTGTCCACTGTGCCTGCTCAGTCAACCACGTTGCCACTTCCCACGACTCACATGCTGTTCCCACCGGTCCTGTTCTGACTGCCTCCGCCAGTACCTACGCATTGAAATATCAGAGAGTCGAGTGGGCATCGCATGCCCGCAGTGCCCTGAAACTCTAGCACCACTGGACGTCCATGCCATCCTGGATGACCGGGCATTGCTGGAGAGATTTGAGGAATATCAACTGAGGCGTTTTCTAGCTGCCGATCCAGACACTCGCTGGTGTCCTGCACCTGACTGCAGGTGAGAACCACCCTGCACCACTGAGATTCAGGAGCGATTTTCCCAGACCACATTTTAACATAATGTATTTTCACTAGAATTTTTTTTAAGTTCCACTGCAGAATGTCTATCGCATTCTCTGAGGAATTATCACAACATTACAGTCCTGATTTGTCCTAGTTTTCGTAACGCACACTCAAAGAAACAGAGCGAGAATGAATGACAGAAATGGAGCTGTCTCACGTTTTTTTTCTACAGTACCTAGCCAAGTTATCTGTGGTTTATCCTGTTTATACTGTCTTTTACTTGTCCAGACTTCATCCGGGGAACTTTGAGATGTGAGATTCAGTGGTGCAAACACAGGCAGACAGTTGCTGCAGGGAGCACTGTCGTTTCTTACGTGTTTCCAGTCATAGTGCTGCTGTATGAAGCTGTCCCACTTTACTCTCACTGTGTGCTTCCACCTCGTCTACTCAGTCATGATGTCACTTTGTGCACAGCACAGGAATGCTGCCACAGACATGAAAATAAAAAAAACTGCTATACTAAAGAGAAGCACAGAGAGAGAGAGAGAGAGATACAAACTCCAGCTTATTCAATAATAATCACGGAGTCACTTAAGTAATATATATAATACTACAAAATGACCAGTGTAGTTTTTCCTGCTCTGTTAGGGAAAGTGGCTGAAATGTGGAATAGTGTCACATAGGAATATTTAAAGCTCAGCTCTACTGTGATTTCATTACAGAATCAACATCATAAATCATTCAATGAGAAATCCACTGTGGAATTGTCAGATGGATGTGTTACAGCGGCCTCAATGTAATGCAACCGCCATGTTCAGGAGTTAACACTCTTCATTTGTGCTCTTCTTGACAATATGCACAGACAGAGCCATTGCTGTGTCACCTAAATGTTCATGGATGAGTAATTGGACTGGGCTGCTGATGGGAAATCATGACCTGTGTGTGTGTCTGTGTGTTTTTGGGTATATGTGGCCATACACATATGCAGCAGGATTCAGGACTCAGAGGTAGACTGTCTGTCTACCCAGCTGTCAGTGCTCATAGTCCAGTCAGTCATCACAAATGAGTGGAGCAAAAAAATCAATAAGCCTCTCTGTCTGATGCTGTGGAGAATTAAATGTAACACAGTGAAAAAAGAGATTGAATTTTTGATGTGTCAAACAAAAAAAATTCTGGTATTTTAATTTTTGAGTTACTGATTAAAAAGTTTAGAAGTAAAATTGAAGTTGTAAATGGACAAATACCTCCTACAGAGCAGAACTGACCCATTTTTACAATTTTTCCCTGTATGTTCCTGACATACAGACATTCCTCGAGGTCTTAGTAACAGAAGCTTAGCTGTAGATTTTCTTAGGGTCGAGAAAGTGTGCCACTAATGTGGGTTTTGTAGTGTGTGTGTTTTCCATGTATTACTCAAGTTGTGGGGACCAAATATGTTTACACACTTACATTATAGGGACTTGTCTTCTTTAAAGGGACAAAAAGCTAGTCCCCATAATGTAAATTATTACATTTAAAGGTGAAGAAATGGCTAGGATTAGGTTAGGGTTAGGCCTGTAGTAGTTATGGTTGAGGTTAGACAATGTAATGTCCTGTAATTTTATCATGTTTCTGCTGCATAAGTAATGATCCTGGGGTGATTTCAAATGAGGATATTGCTGGTTAAAACCTGTCTGTGCCCATGTTAATGTAAAATAAAAAAACAGCACTTTTGCAATTTCATGTTAAATTGTTAAAGAATCAGCTATTTCTAGTTTGTATAACAAAGTAGGACCTATTAGCAGCAATCTGATTATCCACATATGTCCATCCATCTTTGTATGGGTTAGAGAAACATGAAAACCACACGAGGCTGCAGCTGCCACCAGATAAACCCTTGGGTTAATAAGCTTTTAAATACTCTGCAGGAAAGCAGTGCTGTCTCTGCTGCTCCTGGAGACTTGTGAATAACTTACTTTATAATTGATCACATGATCCTAGGAATGTTACTGAAGCTTTTTTAGATTAGGTATACTGTATATGCAAAAAGCTCTTTGTATCATCATGTTTGCTCAAGATCAGAGGATGGAATATTTGTGGTTCGTGCTAAACTATGGAAACTAGTCCCACTGAGAGTTGTAGAACTCTTTAATATATTATCTCACAGCTATTATATTATATCACAGCTATTATAATATATTATAATAGCTGTGATTATATATTATAATAATATATTATAATAGCTGTGATATTGAAATAAAACTACAGCCACTGTGAGTCCAATCCTGGAGCCACATGCTGGAATAGTGATTCCTACTCTTTTTTTTTTTTTAGTCACTGACACAAGACTTTCTGCCATTGCCATGTGTGCTCTGTGTCTCTCCTCAGCTATGCTGTGATAGCCTATGGCTGTGCTGAGTGTCCCAAGCTGAGCTGTGGCCGTGAGGGATGTGATACGGAGTTCTGTTACCACTGTCGACAGCTGTGGCACCCCAACCAGACATGTGACCAAGCACGGCGTCAGCGAGCCCGTCACACTTCGGGGGGCAACGATGCCTCCACACTGTATGTCTTCAATGAAGAACATGGAGGAGGTAGGGCCGGCAGCTGTGGTTTACTTTGGTCACACTTTGGTGCTCAAATACCCATGTAAAAATTTCCATTTGACATTTATTGGGTCTAGTTTTTTTTAGCAGTCAGTGAAGGTTTTCTCAAGAAGACTTGGGTAGTTATGAAAATATTTAAAGGTCCAGTGTGTCTTTCCCAACACTCTCACCCCATCTACTCAGTTTCTCCCTCATCTTAGTTGGTTTATGGTCAGTTTTGTCTGTTACGGTTGCTATAGAAACATGTTGGTGCAAGACTGTGGCCTCCGTAAAACGAGGCCCTTGCCTAAAACACATAGGATCATTCTAAGACATCAACACAGAGAGGATTTTTTTCTTCTTCTTTTATGTGGTTTAATGGCAGCTTGATGTTACATCACTGCCATCTTCTGGAATTAGAAAACTCCTACACTACCCAGTCCATCATATTCTTCTCTCTTTTCAGTCTCATCCTCTTCTTATCCTTTCGTCTCCTCAGTCTCACCCTCTTCTCATCCTTATTCTCAATAGATTCTACACTTACACAAACATTCTTATATGCACTGCTAATGCATCCTCCTAAATATCACGCACTGGACCTTTAATCGATATAAATTGGAGAATGCGTGGTCAACGCCTACCATGTTCTGTGTGTTGCTTTAGATGCAGAGGAGATCAAAGCGTGTCCTCGCTGTGGTGCCTACATTATGAAGACCAATGATGGCAGCTGTAACCGTATGAACTGCACTGTGTGTACCTGTCAGTTCTGCTGGCTGTGCATGCAGGAGATCACTGATGTGCACTACCTCAGGTGTTGTGTTCACAAGTGTATTAACATTCAAAAACAAAAGGACATACAGTACATGTCTAACGTTTTTGCTGCTTTATATTAATTCACTGTGACCTACTATATGTAAAAGCAAGTGAAACAGCAACATAATTTGATCTCAGTCTCACAACAGTCTCTTTTGCCTGTGTGTGCTGCCATCTTCTCCCTCTTTCTCTCCTCCTTTTCACTCATGCTCCCCCTCCCTTTCTCTTGCAGTGAACATCCTATATAAGGGCAAAGCTTTTATCATCTCACAGGTTCAGAGCACAGCTTAAGCCTCTCACCTTAATCACACCCTATAGTGACAGACTGCATATTCCTAAAAGGCGCTATGTTTTTACTGTTGCATTGTAGCACCACAGATCAATGTGATACATACGTCATATCGGACGACACAAGTTTTCCCTCACTGCAGACAGATGTAAATAACCAAGCCTTTTTATACTTCTCTAACAGCAGCATGAAATCTGTAAATGGCTGTAATTCAGAGACATAAAATGATAAATGCAAATGGGATCCTTCAGTTTGAGTAATGATATAATGACACCAATGAGACAGCCTGCTGATATTGTCAATACTTTCACTTATTTGTTAAAAAGTAATTGTTTAAAAGTGTATTGTTTGTTTCTGAGTAAGAGCCCATGACCTACTTAATGATACTGTTGCTTTGGTGACCATAGCTTTGGAAATTATGAATATAATAACTGCACAATGTATTTGCAGATTTCACTCATTACCAAATATACAGTATATCCTCATAGTAGCACCAGAGGGTAGTCAGGTTATCATCAAAGTCATAGGGGCTCATCTTCTGGGACTACACGTGCATGGCTGTACAGTGTTTCATGAAAATCCATCCAGTAGCGGCAAACATTGATCTTAATATCTGATCCTCTTTTTTATGTATCTCAGTCCCTCAGGATGTACATTTTGGGGGAAGAAGCCATGGTCACAAACCCGCAAGGTTCTGTGGCAGGTGGGCATGTTGCTCGGAGCACCAGTGGTCATTTCCCTTATAGCGGGCATCGCCATCCCAGTCATAATCATCGGCATACCAATTTACATGGGCCGGAAGGTACGAAACAGTCAATAAACACATGAGGAGTTTTTGAAGCATCGAAATTTTTCCAACCATAAAATTATGAGGGATTTAAAAGGATTTCACTTATCTCTGTGTTTGTCATCGGTCAGTGAAAATGATCACAACAATTTTAAATCCTAATAATTTGCAATCAACATGCGTGGTTGTGAAATCACCTTTGAACAAAATGACCATGCACAATTAATAGCATGTAAATCTCAGCTTGTTAATGCTACAACACAGTATTTGCCTGTTAACCTGCACAGGCTGTGTCCCTTTCCTCCAATTCATGTTGTTTTTGTCGACATGAATAAGTGACAAAATAAAGAATAGAGAAGTAAGTCAACGCCACTTTTTGAAATGTATGTTTTACTTGTTTTCTTCCAGGTCCATGGTCGTTGTAAGAAAAACAATATCTCAGGAAGCAAGCATTACTTGACAGTGGCAAGTGGAGTGATGATGTCAGTCTTTGTGTCACCAGTCATAGCAGCTGTCACTGTGGGTAAGGAGCAAAACTGCAACATGGCCACCTTCTGTACAGCACAGTAGGATGAATAACTGAAGTGTAATTGAGCTGAATTTTAGCGAATAGTGAATTAGTGAAATAGTAACAAAAATTTAGTGAATTAGTGACAGAAATACTATAGGTATTTTGACAGAACTGAAATACAGTATATTTATTACATTAATATCACAAGATCTACCAGTTTAAAGACACATTAGTTGCCAGTGCACAAACTTCTACAGTACCACAAACTAGGGAAGTTTCCAGGAGCTACAATACAATGGCCACATTTTAGATAGTTTGTACAAAATAATCCCCTCACCATTTTTTAAAAAACACCTCAATTGTAGGTAACTTTCCCAGCTGTGATCACAACCAACAGTTAAAACTGTTAATTTGTTCTTCATATTCTACTCACATCTCCCCATCTCTTTGACACTTTCACACACATACATGCAGCCTCTCACATTCATTTCTCTCTCTCTCTCTCTCTGTCAATAGTGTCCCAGCGTCCCTGCTGTGTTAATGATGTCGCTTTGTTTTGGTGACACTCCGCTTTGTATTCTTCAAATTCCTATCTCAGTCAAAGGTTACATAATCCCACATGGGAAAGGTTGCTGCTCTTTGATAAGATTGAGTTTGTTATGATGGAGAGCAGGGAGGAAACATGTAGCCAGTGTGGTGATGACTAACTATAATATTCTCATTCTCACAGACAGGTGATAGTCCTAGTTGGATTGAATTTGATTAAATGTTAAGAGAATAATCTAAAGCCAAATGAATGACATAATCCTTTGCAGCAAATTAAAGACCATTTTAAAATAAAGAAAATACCATTTTATGTCATAAGTACTTCCTGTTTCCAGTGCGAACTGGATACCTCAGACCATGAAAAAGGAAGGTTTCCTCCTTGTGTTTGTTTTGCAGTAAATCATTAAAAGCCACCTGTATTAAAATGAATCTATAATTTATAAAAACATCTCATTGTGAAGCCTCACTACTATAATGAAGTGCAGTATTACATAGTAGAAGTATTTTTTGAATAATTGTTTGTATTTTATTAGGTCAAAACATGCCACTGTCAAAATAATTGGTTTCTGATGTTTGTTGTTCCTGCAGGTGTGGGTGTCCCACTAATGCTGACTTATGTCTATGGAGTCGTCCCCATGTCGCTCTTCAGGAACGGTTGGTGTCGGCCGCAGAACGAGCCTCCTGAAACACACAAAATCCAACTGGAGGACTTAGCCAGCTGTGAGTAGATCACAGTCACGTTAAAGTCTGGGATATCATATACTTCAAAAATTCACATTTGTTGTGCAATATTCGGATTTTTGCCCCCATGCACGGCCTAAACTGATTAAGTTTCAACTTCTCTTATAGATCTTCTGTTCTCTCATGTAGTCAGTGACCACTGGACAGGTCAGAACAACCCAACGCTCAGCAACACCAGTGTCCAGGAAGTTAGAGTCAGTATTCAGGAAGTGGGTGTCCTTCCAAGTACGAGTACCACTCCTCCAGAGCTAGATATCTATGTGAGATTGGATGAAGCCACAAACAGTTATGAATATTCCCAACAGGACACTCCGCCAGACTGTGAGGTGGCTATTGTGCCAGATAGCAAACTGGACGAAACACAAACACTTCCAGTGAGGTAAATATCTCTTTATTTTTTATTTTTGGTTTTGTTTTTTCATTGTATTTATTTTTCTGTAATAACACACTTATTTTTACATATTTTACATAAATCTATATGTACTGTATGTCTGTTGTCACAGGGAAGGAACTAATATTGAAGTCAGGGTGGAAATTGAGACCCATCCAAGAGGCGCCCGCCAGTCCAGCCTAAGTAGCATCCTGTCTAGCCAGAGCTTGTCCGTGGAGTCACTGGGACACTCGCAGTCCCAGTCCCAAGACCACTTGTGTGCCTCAGAACTGGAAGAAAGAAAAGAGGGGGAAAGAGGAAAAGGAGAAGAGCAGAAGGGAAGAGAGAAAGCAGGAGGGGATGCAGCAGGAGTGGACGTGACACCAGTCTTTGAAATAGATGATGTATGAGGTCATCTATTGTAGGCTTTGTATTGGGTTGAAAATTTAGTCAGGTTTAATGAAAATAAACACTAAAATTTCACCGGACTCACCTGGAAATCATTGGCCAAAGCCTCCTCCTGCTTTCAAGACAGGCCCTCCCACCAGATGCCTTTTAGTGCCAGCCTCTAAGGAAGATGCAAGTTCAGAGAGAGCAAATGAAAGAAGATGAGAGTGTGCGAGTGTTTGTACGTATGAGACAAACAGCATGAGTGTGACATAAAAATAGGAGAGGAGTAAACTGCAATGCAGACAGGATAGCACCCATCAGGGAATCTAAAACAGATGTGATTGCGAGCATGTTAGTCAGCTACATCAGTCTGTTCTCTCTCTGCTTTCTAAATAGAGACTACCTTACCCCCCCCCATCTATTATAAATCTATTTCATGAAGCCATTTCTTCTTCTGGCTGTACTCTTAAATTTACTTTAGTGACCTCTCTCTATCCCTATTCAAATAAAGAAGCATGATTTGTTTTTATGGAGGATGGAAGATTGTAAACAACTGTCTTTTCAAAAAGTAAAATGCTAAGCTGCCAGACAGTTTGATGTTAATTTGTTTTATTTATTTTTACTCTTAGGAATATCCTCATGAGGAATATACTCATAAATTTAGGACAGAGTGTTGAGACAGACGACGCATGCTGCACTCTTCGATTGCTCCTCACACAGGTATTGACATCTGGAAATGGTTCAAACCTCTTACTGTTCTCCACAGGGCATTGTGGCATTATTCTATTATTATAATTATTAATCAGATCAACATATCTTTTTTTTTTTAGTAAACTAATAAGGGGTGATGTCACTGCAGTATTTGGCCTTGAAGAGGTTGGTATCTCCCAAAGAGGGAGACATCGCTTTATTTTGTAAAAATGCTCAGTCTAATGCAAACACTTACTTGCATTACTGACAACAGTAAAGTAGCAACACGGCACTGTGAAGAGGCACGCCTTAAAATAACTGCATGGTTATACTACCTGCTGTGTACTCCAGGACAACACATGCAAGATTCACACACACACACACACACACACAACTCAACACAGCAGTAAGTGTAATTGCAGCAGTGCAGAATGAAATCCTTCCCAAATCTTCACAGAGCACCAACATGAACAGCAGCAGCAGCAGCAGCATGGCCACGGCTAAAGCATAATAACACCTTCTCAATGATTCATGGGAAATAACATGAGTATACATGCACTGTTTAGCTTCCTGAGTGTGAAATACCTGTGAGAGATGAACTCAAGACACGACATGATATAAACCTGTGTTGGGTTGTGGAGAGAAATTAAATAAAGTTTTCACCATGAACGATAAAAACAAAATGCATGTTCTGTGTCAAAAATTATTATTACCTCCCCGCAGGTGGATATGTTGTCAGGCACATGTGTTAGTCTGTCCTTGGATATAAATCAAAAAGAAATACACAGAAATGTTCTTGAGTTGTAGCTTTTCAAATCCCAACGGAATCTTTTATTAGATTTTGTTGATTTAGTTGGATTGAGATTTATTTCAAACAATTGTTGGATTAAGCTTGCGATATATTTGGTCAGAGGTTTGTGCTCTTAAAGTGCTTTCCTAAGATTTAGTTCCCATCTGTTTATTTTGCCATTATACAGCACATGGAACCAAAGAAGTCCACACTTAATGGGCGATCCTTGCAGTTGTCATACATCAGTTACACCAAGCTTTCCATGTGTGATTTTCTTTTAAAAATGTATATCTATTATTAATACTTATATATAAAAAAAGGATCCTATTGTGCTCCATTTTATTCAGATAAGGAACGCATATGTATTTTTATAAAGAGGCAGACATTTGGCCTGCTTTACATGGGACAAGCAAACATTATTATTATTAATAATAATAATAATAATAAAAGACATTTCGATGCTTATTCAAAGATTGGTCAATACGTAGTTGCAATAACCAGTTACAATCAAGAGGGGGCACCAGCATACAACATTTGGAAAATATGTGTGTTGTTTGAAATTTAGTTTTGAGGCTTTTCTGTCAGACATTGATTTTAGATCTTTTATCTGGATGACTCGTAAAATGATGGTATTTTAATATTATTCAGTTATTTATTTATAAATTACTTATTTTTATATTAATTGTATAATTACATAAAACAACCAATGACCGTGCAATGAACTAAACGCAATAAGAAATGCTCAATTGTATAATAAGAGCATAATGTCTACCACAGTTAAATTATCCACAGAAGAGCCTGGAATTGCAGCGAAGAGTGGAACAGGAAGGTCATTATTAATCGATCAAACTTTATTTACCTTACACATAAAATGTAACACATAGTCACACACACATCAATACATGCAACCAACATATTCATTCAAACATACAAGGCCATGACAGATGTTCAGAAAAGAAAGGACAGAAAACAGGAGCTGAGCTGAAACCTTAAAAATGAGGAAACACTAGAGTTACTATTAAATCCTATCGATAAAAATTAGATAGTAATAATATCCCAAATCATGGACGGACAAAAGTGAGTAAAAAAAAGTTCTAAAAGAGATTTTAAAAAATGGTTTCATTAAATAAATAAAAGTAAGAAAACGTAAATAAAGAGACAATGAACTAATCAGTGAGGAGGTTGGCGCTTCCTGTTCAGTGTATGAATGAGGAGGAGTCTCAGCTCCTGATCAAGGTTAGAAGGACACGCCTCTAACTTCGGAGACTGTGCCGCGGCACGTGTGCTGAGCTGCTGCTCCTCGATCAGCTGCTCGCGTTATCAAAGCAGGAACAGTCGGAACAGTCGGACCCGCGAGCTCCGTGAGCTCCGTCTTCATCTGCAAAGCACACGCTCACCGTCGAGCTCAGCGCGTGTGTCGAGTCTGCAGGAGGCAAAGGCTGAGGGAGCGAGAGGGAGAGAGAGAGAGGATCCACCTGCCGGAGAGCAGAGACACACCTCGGCATGGACGCGCTGAAATCCGCCGGCAGAGCCATCATCAAGAGCCCGGGGGTTCCGCGCCACACATGGGGAACTTCCAAGCACGAAAGTGAGTGAGAGACACTGACTCTGTGTTTGGATGTTGTTGTAAAGGAAGGCGATGTTGACTGTTACAGGACTACTGCTGCTGCTGTTGTTGTTGTGTTGTTTTATTACCGTTGAGCTTTTGTTGATTCTGTTTGCTGTGACGAACACACACACGGTTGTTTTACTATCTTCATGTGGACACCTCATAGACATAATACATTCTCTAGACCCTTACCCTAACCTTAACCATCACAACTAAATCCTTAAAACCAGGTCTTAACCCTGAAAAAGCAATTTAACCTTGTGGGGACCAGGCAAAATGTCCACACAAGTCAAAATGTCCTCACTCTGCAGCAAGTACAAGAACACACACTCACACAAGCTTGTTTTACTATCTTCATGTGGACACCTCATAGACATAATACATTCTCTAAACACTTACCCTAACCTTAACCATCAACTAACTCCTTAATCCTAACCCTAAAACCAGGTCTTAACCCTGAAAAAGCAATTTAACCTTGTGGGGACCAGGCAAAATGTCCACACAAGTCAAAATGTCCCCACAAGGATAGGTTTGGACATGTTTTTGTTCTCACAAGGATAGAAAGACATGTATACATCTGCACTCTTTATGAAGCTGTATCTTTATTCTCTCTCTCAGTTGTCATAAAATGTATATTTACTTCCCCTGTGTAATAGAACAACCAGCCCATAGCGGGGATTAGAAGGTAACTTAAACTGATGCTGAAAGTTAGGCAACTAATCGAATAGTCGATTGACATAAAGCAGATTTGAATTGTTCAGTTAAACAAACAGCAACAACAAATCAATACATTGTAGTCGTCGTTTTTTTAAGTATTGAATGACCGAATGAACAATTCATCGATTAATCATCGACTGCAAATTTAATCGTCAATGAAGCTGCACAATCTGGTCAAAAAAAGGCATACGGAGATTATTTTTTAAAAACAGGTAGCTGTTGAGATATGATTCATAAATGGTACAACTGATATATTATTTACATCTTAGCCATTATTTTTGTTCATATAATGCACTCAAATCCTGATGATTTAATGATAATTGCAATGTCTTTCGATATGGATAGATGGATATTGAACATAGTCATTGCCAGCCCTAATCACCAACAATTTTGACAGTCAAGTCAAGTCAAATTTATTTTTTTGAGCACATTTAAAAACAGCCATGGTTGACCAAAGTGCTTTACAAAGTTAAAGTATGTATCAACAATATTTAAAACATAAAAACCATAAAACAATTAAAACAAATTAAAACGGGTAATAAATGAAATTGCAGAATCCAGTTTAAAGACGATCAAACATTTTGAGAGTTAAAAGTTTTTCCTCATTAGATCTTTATCTCAGTAAATTGTGGAAAAAAAGAGGACAACATAATCCCGTGATTATGGACCAAATAACTGATTGATTCATCAAGAAAATATTCAACAATTAAAGTAATTATTAGTTGTAGCTCTCAACAAAACAATACATTTGGAAGATGTATTTTCCTTTTTCACTTAAACAGTAAATAATCTTCTAATCTAATCTTCAGATTCATTTGCAATACAATCACTTGTTAATCCAGTTCTTATTTTTATATATATATAAAAAAAAATATTGAGGTAAGATACCATGCCTGTTGGAAAAAAACACTTAAAGTCCATTTTTAGTACCAATGAAGGCAATATAAAGCATACTGTTATTAAAGTCTATTTCATAGATTGCAAACAAAATAACATTCAATGTTGACAATACACAGTAGTATCAATTGAATTTCACATTATTCAGAAAATATTCCACCATTAATGGAATATTCTTTTGGGAAGGGGGAAGTACAGGAGGTTGTTAGTGCAGAGTGAAGGGTCAGAGCAACTACTGTCACAGCCTGTCACACCATCAATGTCAGAGTGAGGAGCCGCTCTGCTGCCTGCAGCTCTGCTGCCTCGCTGATGTGTGAAGTGTTGTCTTGAACGTTTCCTCCCTGCAGCTACATCACTTGGAAGCTTCCCCTCGCCATAAATGCTGTCACCTCATACTGAATTCAGGCCTTAGTGAACAATCGGCTGCCCATGTCAGCTTTCATTAAATATGGCTGATTAATGTCATTATTAATATAATTATTTCTGTTTCCTATGTAGGTTTCTCAGCATGAGCACAATATATTAACATTGGTTGGATGATGATTAAAACTACAGTGCGAGTGGGTGGGTAGGAGTTGTTATTTAACTAAACACATCACCATGTCTCCATCATTGCCAAGGCACCTTTCAATGACAAAAAGTGACACATTGTTACCACAAGCCTGTTCATTGTGCTTTTACTTTCTTTTGTGTCAGTAAGGGAGGGAAGAAAAGGCAGATATTGAGCAAAATCCAGATGAATTTTCAGTGTCTGATGACAGAAAACAGTTGATGTGTGAGAGACGCCACAGGAAGCAGCCTGAAAAACACAGCAGGCACAAACAGAGCAGGCAGACGGAGTGTCTGCTGATGTCCAGAAGCCACTTAGCAGGCAATTTGGAGAGAGGGCGGCATCCTTATGCCAGCATGTGGCGGGTGCGTCAGAGATGGCTGTTGGAATGCAAATAAGGCACAGTTGCAGCTGCTTGGCACGGCCGCACAAATTAGGTGTGATTAATGCTTGAAATAAAGTGATGAATTATTAGTGTCCTGTCCAATGACAGGAGTTAATTGCATACTAAATGTAAATGCAAAGTTAAATGGTGACATTTAATGACAGTATATGCTTGATTTCTCTATGTCTACTATCTCGTGCCAAGTTGATAAATAGTGAGGCTTTATCATATGATGGAAAATCAGTATCACAGTGAATTTAAGTAGCAATCATGGCTTCGGAGTTCATATGAAACATACCAAACTATCAGGATTAAATGCTTGTGACAGTGACTGGTCTTGAGGGTTTCATCTTTCATGGAGAATCCCACAGTTTTAATTCAACATGTCTCAATCACTATGTAAAAGAACTAAGTTAATGACCATCCAGACATGCAGCACATTACATCAGTGGTTTTCAAATGGGCATTTTAGATGTAAAAGTTTATGATAATATGAGATTGGACCAAATGACTTTTCTCTTACATCCACCCATAAATGCATTAAGTTTATATAAAGGCATACAAGACATGTCTTATGTAAGTGCAGTATAATTAATTCACTGTCTAATTGTCACATCTTATGTACACCAAAAATTAAAGAAGTGAGTTAATACGCCAGGAAATGCTGTGAATGAGCCACATTTAAGTTACCGAAGGGATTCGTCTGGTGTCAAGCCTGTCTAAAAAAAAAAAAGATAATATTTGGAGCAAAATTGCTGCACACTGTTTTATTTTAACCCTTGCAGACCTCATGAGTAAAATTATATGAATATAAAATTCTACATACTTTCTGTGTACTGACTTACAGATATTCAGCAACACCAAGAATAGATCATAAAACAGAATAAGTATGACAAGACTGAATTGTTAGGTTGTGAAATATTTAATATTCACTGGGCTTGTGTTTGTTCTACTCTGATTAATCCATTAGTGCTTTTGACAGCTTTTAGTGCAACCAGATCTCATTTTCTGCATTTAACACTCAGACTGTGCCGCAAATAATTAAAAACACAGAATGAAGAGGCACCATTACCAGGCAGAGTAATACTTTACCAACGTAACACCAACTTTTTTCTGGACATCTACTGTTTTCAGTCGTCCATCCAGCGGCAAACTGACATGTGCAGCTTTTAGCCGTTGCTGTCATGTGTTGAGGTCAGAGCCACTGGCAGGACTGAAGAGGACACAGCATGTGCCTGGAGTGCCAACCATCCCTTTGGATCATGTCACACAGAAGCGGTGCATGCCTCTCTGTGTCTCAGAAGTCACACACTTTTGCCCTTGACACCAAGGACGTCCATGCTGAACAGACTGCATTACTTATCTGGTAGCTTTAGGACACACTAAGTTGGACCCTGTGAGACTGTGACCTTGGCTTTTTGGATTGTTTTATTATGATTATATCAAATTGTGTTTCTGCCTAACAAGTGTCTTATCAGTATCAAATAGGAAAAAAAAAATTTAGACTCTCAAGCGCTCTTGCTTTAGGGAAGAAAAAAGAAAAGGAGATGCTGTTGGAAGAGAAGAGCTTGACCTGAAATTAGTGGACTCCTCCATCATTAGGTTCAACTAGTTGGGAACTCCACGATTCAATTACGGCTGACAGTTGCTTGACTGAATGACATAGAGAAGGCGGCGTGTGTCAGTTGGCACTGCCCCTTGAGAAGCAATTATCTCTCAAAGGCTCCTTAAGACATAGACTGGGATGGTGAGGAAGAGGAGGAGCAGAAGGAATGTCTGGACTATACTAGATCAGGATGAAGAGAATGTCAAAAAAAAAAAGAGAGACGGAGGCTTTGATCGATGTGCAGCAGATAACTGGCATTCCTGTGCTGTGAGTGTGAGAGATGAGATGAGATGATGACTTGATGGCTTGTTGTGATGCATAGTTAAAGTTTTATGAATGCAGATTTGATCATGAGAACCAAATCTAACTCGACTATCTGGCATGGGAAGCCATGCAGGTTAAAAAGCTATTTCATCAAGAAGTTTACCCACGTACACTTAATGGAGTCTAACCATGTAGAAAGCTTTGTTATGATCTGCCCAGGTCATAAAATATGTATTTATGTGAACAGTCAAACACAAAGGAGGTTTATAGGAGTTTATTTGTGGTGCTCTAAGTGCTAAAACAATAGTTTTACAGCAAAAGTGTTCACGTTTCCTTCAGTTTTAAATCAATTACCCTGATCATCTGTTCATAACAATCATAAAGCTTGAGAGACATTCCTTTCGTACTGGGGGGGGAAAAAGGTTCAAATGATGGCCTTAACATAGACTTCTTTAGGATGAGGATTAGCAATCAATTTATCACTGTAATTTGTTCCCACTGTTGTGGTTTCATTACTCTTTGCATTGTGTTGCAGTGTTGTCAATGGCGAGCAGCTGACCTTTTACAGCAGTGACCTTTTAACTCTTGCTCACAACTAAACCATAATGCATTAAGAACAGAGGCACGGTAGAGAATAAGAAAAATAGCAGTTGCGAGAAAGTGGAGAGTTGAGAATGTGCAGAGTTAAAGAGAATAATATTTATGTGTGTGTGTGTGTGTGTGTGTGTGTGGAATATTGTAATGCAATCAGTGTGAGCAATGAACCCTTTTATTTATCATTTCTACTTCAGGCTTTGGGAAGCTTCATCGAATCAGCAACTTTTAACCAATCCATCAAATTGAAACCATAATGTACTGTTAAACTGTATCAAAAGTGAATCCTTTCGGAATATATTAGAATATACCACATGTCTAATATACATACAGTGTATTAGCACATATTCCTTTTAGTAGAACAGTGAAATCAAACCTTAAAAGCCGACCTACATTTAACTGATGGATTTCTGATTTTAAAGGTCAACAGTTGCCATAGTTGTGAGGCATTGTTGAAATTGATGAAATGATGAAATGAAATGAAGTGATTTTTCTTAAAATCAACAACATCTGCTCTTAAGTTTGGGAATCTTTTAAATTAAGCATTATTGGCAAACGTGATAGTCAAATGCTTCTTTAAGTAACATAGAAGATTTTTGTGTGTGTGCATGACCTTTTGACTCTTTCTACTTTGGTCAGATGAAAACTACATAAACTTACCCTGCACAGTTTGTCCTTACTTGACTTTTTTCCCCACAACTTGGTTCTCATGTCTGTGTAACTAATGAATAATGACGTAAGGAATATCTGTGTGTCTGTGTGCACATTTTATTTAGAGTCATGCAGTCTTTTATGTTTCAGCCTGTAGATTGTAGAGCATTGCATCCCTTATCATTATGAAACCCTGAGAAATTGGATTATAACAGGGCCTTCACAGTCCACGAAATCAATGCACATCATAAACTTTTCAGTCACACTCCAGTGGTAATGGTTCAGTAAAAGTTGCATTTTTTGACTGCTTTTCCATCAGTCAAGATTCATGGCATAGAGAGTATTAAATGGATTTAGCATTTTGTCACACTAAACAGGTGTGCTGGTGTGGGTGGGTGTGAATAATTTCACTTTTCCCATTGTGTTTTAATCATTTTATTTGTGTTTTATTCTGTCCCTATTTTAGCTTCGTTTAAAAATCAATAGGAACCCATCTGTCATTTATGCCACAAAATTTTTGTATTAATGTGTTTAAGTTCCAACTGTGACAAAGAAAATCCTCTCAATTATTCCTCTTGTTTTAGTAAAGCACATTTTAGCCTCAGATACTGTACACTAAAAAGACACTAAATTGTAAAGACACTGAAAAGTGGATTTGTGAACGATTTAAGAAGTTGTGTTTATGTGAGAGTGCTGCTGTGACAGTTTTTACTCATAGCTCAAAGCCACGGTTTTAGTTAAAGCTTTTAAAAGCACATCATGTTGCTAAGAAATTACAAGTTACTCTGATTTCCCCTCAGGAGCAACAACCTTTTACACTGAATTCCTCATGTATCAGGCTGAAATTTGTCTTTCCATAATTCAGTTTCAACTTGGCATTATATACTGAATTCAATTTTTCATGGATTTTTCACATGCTGTCTTGAGTGGGTTATATTTAAACACTATATTTTCCTCACTGTTGCACTCTGCAAATATTGATTTTTTTTTTTTTTAAGCCTCTGGCTTGCGTTACTAAAAAACTGCTGCACATCATATTATGTATCGATTTTCTATGTCAGGCCCTTGAGACTTGTGTTATAGCAAGTGCCTTACGTTTTCTCACGGACCACAGTTTATATAGAATGAGATGTAACTGGTTTTGTTTGATAACCTGTTCTTTTTAAAGCCAGCTTATCTAAGACTGCATTTTGTAATTCCGTCTACCAGTTTAACGATAAGTTAGATGCATCCTTCCTTTTGAGAGTGTATCGCATTCTTAGTGCCCTGTTGCACCTTCATAAATACTTAGATAGATAGATAGAACTTTATTAATCATAATCAAACACAAAGTAGTTCATTGCTATTTCTCTCCTGTCTCTCCTGTCTCTAACTCTAACCATCACAATTAAATTCCTAACACTAAAACCAGGTCTTAATCCCCAAAAAGCACTTTAAAAATGACCACACGCATTCACTCTTCCTTCTTGTGTAGGGTGAAAATAGAAGTCCTAACAACATCAACTGTTTGAGAAATGAACTATGGTGTAACTTGGCTGTAAGAGTCTTTTCGGTGATGTTTTCCACTGCTACTCTGTTGGGATTTGTGTTGATTGTCTGAGAGATTAAGTACTGCAGATGCTTTGCTGTGTATGTGTGAGAGCTGAATCCCATCTTCAACCTCTGCTGGTTTGACAAATTCCCCCCCGCCCCCCCTCCAAACATAATTTCTGATACATGATGTACCTAGATGAGTTCAGTGCCACTGCCAAAAAACTCCTAAAATAACTTCAGACTTCATAACTCAGTATTGTGTCAGTATCGAAACACTGTGTGCGCTGTTGTGGATCAAGCAAGGCACTAAAGAGCCTCTCCCATCAGACGAGTTATTCTGATGACGTGCGTGTCAAACTAATTGAGTTCTTAATGTTCAAACAAGATGAGATTAATAATCACATTTTAATTAATCCTCTGATCATTATAATCTTTATTATGAAGCCAGATGCTGATGATCAAATTCAAAAGACAAGTGTCTGCTGTTCTGTACTTCCCTTGGCACATTTTAATCTGTTGTGTTTGTAATTTTTGTACGTTTTTATGTTTAACTTGTTTATACGGTTAAATTATTGAAACAAAAGCCCAGTTTTTACTGGAAAGGTAGTGACTCTCCTTACTTTAAACCCAACATCACGTTGAGAGGAAGACTGTAGATCTCCAAAAGCACTGTGGCCTCAGCTGACAATATTTTAATCTTCACAGGCTGCTACATTAACATAGACAAAAAAAATATACTAAGGATGTATGTTTATTGTAAGATAAGGCAACATGAGATAAGAGAAGATTTTATTAGTCCCAGAAAAGACAATCAAAGGTCTATTTAATAAACATTCATATTAACATCTAGGAATATACGATTATGAAAAAAAATATAAAAGAACTAGAAAAATATAATATATAGTGAAGATATACAGCAAGAGCTTAATATTTATAGTGTAAACATTGTTGCGCATTGCACATATGAGATATTGCACTTACATAATAAAGAGAGTAGGAATTGCACCATACTGGATAAACATAGGATGAGTTTTATGTCTTCTGCTGAAAGCAATGGTGGTTGTACAGTTTAACAGCAGCAGAATAGAAACGAGCCGTAACACCACACCTTCAGACGTTAAGGATGCATCTGTGTGTCGCTGAAGGAGCTGCTCAGTGCTGTGTCATGATGGTGTCATGTAGGGGACAGGTTGTCCACGAGCGACAATAGTTTGCCAATAATTCTCTCCTTTCACACCAACTCCACTCTGTCAAATGGGCATCCCAGCACCGAGCTGGTTTTTCTTAACAGTCTCCCCAGCCTCTTCCTGTCTGCTGTCCAATAAAAAAAAAAAAAAAAAAAAAAAAGAAAAGATGGCTCACAGAGCCATGAGCCATGCGTCATAAAGATTATTATGTTTACAAGAACATTTCATCATAAGCCAAACTAGCCCAGGAGTGGTTATATTATGTCAGATAAAAGGAAATGATGTTTGGATGAGTCATTGCCACACTGTTAAAGCAGAGGTTCCCACCCCTAACATCCTGACACTTCACAGACACGAGACCTGAACAGAGGTATCCAACTGTGTCCATCCATCACCCATCACTCACATGGAAGCATCTGAAGTGCTCTACCCCATTAGAGGGGGATTCCTGTGGGAAGCCCTCATCCATTAACAGGGCACAGAGAGCCACTGTCTCAAATGAGATCAGCAGCTCCCAAAGGTGACTTGTTTGGCTTTGGTGTGATAATGGATGAGGAAGATAATGATTGCTCGAGCAGAATGTTGTTTTCCTGTAGCACTCAGCTTGAGATGGGAAATACGTTTTCTTCCCCCCCCCCCCTTTTTTAATCCCCCCCCCCCTTTTTTTAAAAGGCACAGCTTTATAACTAAAAAAATATATAAAAAAAAACTTTGCATGAATTTTCTTTGAAGGAGGTATTTATAGTTGATGATGCTGTTGAAATGGGAGCCAGCAGACACCAGCGGGGAAAAAGATCTGTATCAGCAAACACAAAATCATGGGCTGTTTGAATTGCTAATGAAAACGATCCCTCTGCGGTGCAGAGCAGTTATACTGTATGAATAAATTGCCATGAGGAAAGATTCCTTTCAGTATGGAAGTGTCTTCATTGTTAATTTAGTTGTGCTATCTCAGCATGATTCTTCCAATGTTTACTTTTTCTCCAATGATATAATGCAGCTCATTATTATTATTATTATATGTGCTGTGACTTTAAACTGCCCTTAAATTGTGACCTATTAACTGTAAAAACTACAAATATGCATTGGGGTCATTTTGCTCAAGACTAGTGTGGAAATTTCATAAGTATTTTTAACAGGCAAATGGTAGTTGCTGAACCACTCAATAAAAATGTTCCAAGGAGCTTTCAGTTGACCTTTACTGTGCAAGTTGTCTCCGTATGTTGTCCCACTTAGTCAGATGAACTACAATATAACTGTAGCTCTTCACCCTTAACCCACATACAGCTTTTAAATGGCTTTACACAAATGTCTCACTAAAAACTAGGTTATCAGTGCTGTCACAGCGCACACATAACTCATCCATATGTTATTCATAAAATCCGTTTTCTTTCATGTAATTCTAACACTTACTCTCTTCTTCAGTCCTTCTTGGTCTCCACCGGCTTTTGAACCTTTAGCTGCAAAATAAAGCTTGTCACAACTACTTGTTACCTGGAATTCTAATGAAAAACCAACATTATATACAGTGTGTCTGTGTGTGTGTCTTCTTGGAAGCAAAGGTAACTACAGTAAATAGTATTTTCAGTTATTCTGGTGCCACTTTACTCTGGTGAGTCTGCACTGGGGAATTATGCCACGTGGCTTGTAAAAATAAGAAAAAGTAATTTTCTCTTTATCTAGCTTTTTCCCCCTGCACAGCATCATACCAACTGTCACTGTCTGCAGAGCAAATGCTAGTTTAATTTTCACTGTGGGATGTCACGACGACTATAAATAGACTCCAGGAAGTCATTCAGGAACAAAAACCGAGCGCCTGAATTGACTATTTTGAAGCATGTAATAATTCTTGCTCAGCCTCCAGAGTAGCCCGTGTTTCATTCCCTGGACGCTTCTGAGGACAAAAGAGGATAACAAGAAAGCGGATAAGGACGTTATGTAGTTTTGTGATTGTGTTTTTGCTCATCTGTTTTATTACTTCTTCTATCTTTCATGTTTTCACACTCATTTACTGCATTAATTAGAGCTGCTTAATATGGTAAAATAATATATTGTGCTTATTTGGACAGATATTGTGATATAATCCAAAACTGGTATGACTGGTATGTCCATTTCACTGCAAACTATATATCCAAATCATGGTGTATTGATGACTCTCATAATTTTTTGGATTAGCAGCAGGTTGGGTGTTTTTAACTGAAAGCAATTAAAGAGGAGTTTTGGAAAAGGGAGTTTTGCAAAAGGGATCGTGTATTACATCCAATACACCAACTCTGAGGCAAATACTTGATTCGTGAACCTGAATTATTTAACTTCATATATATTTTATTATTCAGTTAAAATTAATTGAAGGGAATTATACAGTTAGTGAATGACCCTTCTGTGCGAAAATAAAACAAAAAGGCAATTTAATCTCTTTCTGGTTCTCAAGGTTTGGATCTTTCCTTTTATTGTTTTTTCTGATGATAAAAAGAATAGAAAAAGAGAAACACCGCTCATTATAAACCAAAATCCATTATATACTCAAGTGACTTTTGGCTTCTGCTTTTCGATTGCCAAATCCAGTTTGTTACAGTATCATTCCCATCCGTTAAATGTAGTGATGAGAATAATAAACCATGAATTAAACCCATCCAATCAAATTAGGAGGTGCAGTCAGTCCAGATGACTTAATATAAACATACTCTTTTTTTACCTCCATCATGATTTATATTAATTTCTAGATTTCTGCGTAAGAACAAACCCACAAAGACGACAGAAACAGCATATTTTTGGATTTAGTGAGTGACATCATTTTCACATTTTTACCAGTTCCAGCTTGTCACTTGTTTGCACTCGCTGCTGTTCTCAGTTCTCTGTGATAATGATTACAAAATTAGGATGGTGATACGTTCAAAACTGGCACATGATGAGGTCCAGGGGGGGGGGGGGAGTTTTATGTACTGCTCCATTTAGAGTGCAGGATGATTACACCAGTATTTGAACACTCCTTTTGATGCCTGTCCAAGATGTTCAGTAATGCAATTTGCAGGTACCACCTCCCTGCCCTGCTGCTACTGGGTTGCTAAGCAACATATGGTATATGATCCCATGACTGTCTTGGTTCTTGTTTGAAGTATCATTTGTCCCAAAATGCTCTCTTTCAGTGTGAAAGAGTGGTGTGGAATTAAGAAAATGATAAGAAGAGAGGGATCAAGAAAGGACACTTTCACAACCCCCACCACACACGCACTCACACAGTATCCGTGCCCGCTTTTCTCCCTGAATGTACGCCCTACATTGTAGTCCCTGTCAAGGTGGTGTCCCAGATTCAAAGTTCCATCAGATGAGTATAACAGTTTAGCAAACGGATTTAATTAAGGGAGTGTGATGGATACTGTTTGAAACCTCAGTTGCAAGAAAGAAAGGGAACACTCATTAGGTAAACCCTCGAGCAAACACTTATTCTTTTTTTTTTACATGTTTATGGGCATGTACATAATATACCCTCTGTGAGCCTGCATATGCACTTTGCAGCAACATAGTGCCATAGTTGGCATTTATCTGCGCTCCTGTTTGTGTTGTTAATTAACCCTCAGTGTACTGTAGCCGTTCCATTTGAGCACAATTCTCACTGGTGTGATTTTTGATTTCTCAGAGCAAATTAAATTACGGAGCAGGGAGCTCAAACAGGCAGTTGGTAATCGCCACATGTCGCTGAAGGCATGCAGAGCACATGGTAGCTATTATACTCTGATAACACTTTCCTGAGTCAGCTGGGCTACTGCGAAACGCTACACTGGTCAGCTCTTCTTTGTTCAACAGTGTCCGCTGTTTTTACGGCACTTTTCATCTCAGGGCAGCAGCATCATCTCGGTTCTATTAGCATGTGTGCCATTTGTGAGATTTTTGTGTGATGGATTGAAAGAATGGCGTGAAAGTGCTTGAGTGAGATCACGTATTAGGTGCACACACACAGGTGTGCAAACATTGTACATGTACTCACTGGCCTCTCAAAAGGGTTCTCTCCTTGCGCCGTGTGCCGCTGAGTTCTCCTCAGTGTTTATTTAAAATCCACGTTAAAATCCAATTAGCCTCCCTCCACTTGTCCCTGTCACTCTTATCAGTCCCACTCGCTCTCTGCAGACTAACACGGGATTTATTAAAAATTTAAGCCCTCCTCTTTTATGGGGATAATATATTGGAAACCCTGCAGCATCAACATGGAGCTCTTTAATAATTCATGTGTGCAGCCTGGTGAAGACACAACATGGACTGTGGCACTTAAGCTTTGTAGCTTTATGACAGTTTGAAGATACAACCATATAGTAAAGCCTTTCACCACTGGGAGCTGCTCTGAGGTGGCTTGTGTTTGACCCATACTGTACATACTGAAGCTTATTGTAAAAAAAAAAAAAAAAAAAAAGGTATATTTTAATTGTTTTAAATTGACCATTTGCAAATCCCTGCTGTGTAATGCTTGATAAACAGCTTGAGGATTTTATTATTTTATTTTTTAAAACAGTTGTTAACCTTGCTAGAAAGTGGACTATTGACACTATGGGAAACTGCGTGGCCGTGGCGTGGGTTTGTATTCTTTTAACTGCTTTCTCTGGCCTTGATTTTGGCATTTTTCTTACAAAATAAACTCTTATAAAATGGTCTTAAATATGCACATTTGCCAAAGTTACAATGACGAAGCTCCATCATGAGCTGGTTAAAATCTCCAGGCTTTGTTAATGATAAGAAGTACAGTCTCAGTGACTAGCCTTCTTACTATATTACATTGCTTACTGGAAGGATTTATGAGGATGATGATAAACCTGTGAAACCTATTACTTCTTTTATTTCATGGTTTTGTTTTATCTCATTGTGCTCCGTCCATTGATACATCAATCTTTGAACTTATATTGTTTGAAAAAAGTTTTAAGCACTCATAAAACCCACAACCTACCGACCCATGGGTATAATACTGATTAGTGTCAGTTTATACAGTGCCGAGAACAGTCAAACCGTGCTATCGTCCATGTATCTTAGCCATCACATATAAACCCATCAACTATGGTCTGTGGTTTTGAAGCTGCCCCCCACAGTCTGACTGAAGATTAGTTAATAATTCAGAGTTGTTCAGAAGTGGCAAACGGGGATGGTGCTCCCTGCTGTTCGCCTTCACAGCTGCATGGGCCCTGCCAGTAACAGATGGCTGAGCCCATTTGGAGCGTTTGGTGCCAGTATAGAGTGTTGGACAGTGATTGTGTGCGTTTGTGTCTTTCTCCTCATTTCTCTCTCTCCCCATGCTCTTCCTTCATATTCTTTGTTTTATTTGGTGACTACAAATATCACTAAGCTCAAAAGAAAACAGAACAATGCATGATTTCTGTCTATCAGTTTATTATGAATTAATTAAATTGATTTGTTTTTTTTTTATCATAGTAGACTTTCATGTCTAAAGAATGTTTTGCAATGCTTTGGGTCTTAATTAATGGATCATGGTTCACTTAAATTTACAACAGATTGTGTTATGTTGCATGGTTTTGCAAGCAAGCTATTCCTTTCCTGATGCTTCGAGAGGTATTTAAGGCTTTCAGCATGAGTACACCCCCTCTCACTTTATGCAGTGGTAAGCTACAGAGCAGGTAGCTGCCACTTATTGGAGATAACAACAGCAGCAGGACATCATAGTCATTCTGTGTTTCCTATCAGAACCTGTGTGGGCTTCTTCCACCTCAACACTGTTTTCGTTCCACAGAAATGTAAGCTTTTTTTTTTTTAGCCAATAAAAGATGTAGATTGAAATTCAGAACTGCAAACCCACAAGTGAACAGAATATGTGGTTAAGTTACTGATGACTTTGCACTCAGATAAACATGCTCTCTTAATAGAGTTTATATAATTACCTCACTTTCACCTCTCAATGTTATATAAACATATCATCCTAACACAGCAATATGCTTTTATTTAAATTCATCAGGCATCCACACCATATTCCCCTTATCTTCATCTGCTGTCTCTTTAGTCCTTTAAAAATATAATTTAGAATTTAAAATGTATATGTGACACTCTAAACAGCATCTATCCAGAATTATCTGGAAACTGCATTCATTTGAATACTTTTCAGTATTCAGTGATTTTCCATTTTGTCCAATCAGAGCTGCCAGAGAACTGGACTGACACCAAGGAGACTTTGTTGGAGGGGATGGTGTTCAACCTGAAGTACCTGGGTATGACACTGGTGGGCCAGCCTAAAGGAGAGGACATGGCTTCTGCTGCCATTCATAGAATTGTCACCACGGTGAGTCACTATACTCTCATTTGCCTCAATTTATCTGTTTCTGACAAATCTGTAATAATACTAATAGGATTAGTAATAGTTCTGAAGGCAAGACACTCCTTCCTTAGAAACATACATTTCAAGAGTGACATGGTGAAGAATTCAGTCATCGTGCTTTTTATAGAAAGTCCTCTGTGGTTTTCACAAACTTTAGCCTCAGACTACAATGGAAAGACTCAAGCGAATACTTTGACTTCATCAATGTTATCTGATGATGGGTGACAATGTGGTCAAGACAGAAATTGGTAAACTGTTGCATCATAACTGCAGTCTATATAAATTAGGATAGTGCTTTTGGGAAAAATTTAAATGTCCAGTAAACTGCTCACTAACCCCACAGTAAAATGATTTTTAATCTTATGAATCATAGGTGAACTTTTTTTATAATAATAAATAATAATACATTTTATTTATAAGTGCCTTTTAAAACACTCAAGGAGACTTTACAGAACAAAACAGCACAATAAAACAACAGAGAAGGATGACACAGTAAACAGAAAAATGGAGCAATGAAACTATACAGAGTGAGCTATTTGGAATAGGTGAGTTTCGAGTCTGGATTTAAAGAGTCAGAGTTACGGATGTTTGGTGGGGGTGAATTCCAGAGATGGGGAGCAGAGCGGCTGAAACTCTCCTGTCATGTACTCACAGTAACACCATGCAAAAATTGAGTGCAATATGGCTGCATGGGATCTTAGCTGCTACTCAAGAGATGATCATTCACTGCTGTCAGATTAGTGATAGGATGTTTATTTGAGACACACAGGATTTCTGAGCAGGGTGTTTCTCAAAAACCTGTCAAAACAACATTTTGCTGCATGTTTTGCAATTTAGTATACACATACTATTAATGTTTCTTTCTTTCAGGCACACACACACATATACACACATTCACTGAAAGCTGCCAACAATGAAAATGTCTAATCTGTGGAAAGCCTTTCTCTGCAGAAAGAAAAAGCCTGGCACATGGAGTCTAATCACAAAACCCCCCAGCTCTCAATTACAGACAGAACAGAACCTAATAGCGGGATTAAAATTCAATTGATTTACACCAGGACAGATGAAAAAGCTCAGTTGTCTCTGTTGGTTCCCTTGGAAACCAATCAACCTGAATAAGATAAGTGAATACATTTAACAGTTTTCCTTTTATGACATGCAGAAGTCAGACGTGATAAGATGAGACTGTGGGACCCGATGTGCAGAGAGAGGCTGAACTTGGCATATCTCTTGCTGAAAGACACTTGTAATCTAACAGCAGAAAATGTTGCACCAGTTATTTGCACCTCCTACATGAATGAGCTGCCACAGTTAGACAAAACACCCTTTCCCTCCCAGTTTTCCACATTTCAAGTGCTGTGGGTTTATACAGAATGTGCTGTTTGCTGTTATCTTATAGAAAGACAAGGCACAATTGTTGTTGTCCTTGACAAGTCCCACCCTTTTCAGCCTTAGTGTCTCTACAGGGTTTGTATAGCTTCTGCAGACATGAAGGAGAGTTCATGCAGAATGAATTAATGCATTTTATGTAAATCATTTTCTTCCTTAACCTTTCTATATTCCCTCAGCCACTCTACCTATTTTAGTGTGCAGCCAAACTGCATTCAGTAATTTCATGGTAAGGAGGTCACTGTCATTGTCAGTTGGCGCTCTAACAGATCGCAAGCTCAGCACTATGGCTATGTTTTCTGAAAGTCCAGATGGAGCAGAGCAGGCAGGGCGAGTCAGTGGCAGCCAGCCCGACCTCGAGTTCTCATTCTGGGTTACACATTGCAGCCTTTTCCTCCCCCCTCCTCTGTCATGTTTTATAAATTCCCCTCATTTCTGGGACAACTCTCACAGGGTGCTTATTTTTTTGCTCTGCAGCTACTGTCACATTTGAGCATATTTGGTGTTTCATGAAAAATCTAATCCTCTCATATTAATGTCAGAATGACACAAACTACCTGTGCCTGAGGCAAGACCCCCCCCCTTCCCATTTAATGTATATGTTTTACTTTTGTTTACTATTTTACAGGCCAGAGCCAGTGCAAAGAAGTTTCGCAAAGTAACACTGACAGTCTCACCCAAAGGCATCATCATCACGGACACAGAGACTACAGACCTCATTGAGGATGTGTCCATATACAGGTGAACGATTTTCACCACAGCTGCAGCCTGTGTCTGTTTGCATGACAATGCTGATCTGTCACTCGGTCCATCACCGGGGTTCTGACCTCCACCTCCATCACCACTAGCAGACCACTGATTCCCTTACACAGTAGCATTTCCAACATCTACAACATTGATTTGTGGAAATGCTTCTGCATATACTGTGCATGTATTTACAATTTGTTGGTTGTTATTCAGATCTCTTGACAGCCATTAAACAGATTGCTTTGCACATAAATGTCAAACTCAGATTTATGAATTACCTGCATTTTATTCTGAGAATCCCACTACTGGCTTCTTTTGAAATTTTAAGTGTAACATGGAGTCAATCTTAAAATTGAGCCCTAAAACAAAAGAGGCTCAATTTTACTAGAGGAAGCTGATATCATCTATCTGGGTCACTTTTCTCTATAGCCATGTTAGTATGAGCCCATTTCGTGAATTAAACCAAACAGATTTATGCTCAGTACTGTTGTGACTCTTATATTTGATCCTTTCTCTTGTAAACTAGAATTAGGTCTCTTTCTCTGTGCTAACCTTTCATGAAAGGTTTCATTCTATTAAGTGTGTGTGCTCGCGCGCATGGATGGTGGTATGTTTACTTGACTTGCTGTCTCTTTATAGTCTGGCTGTAATATCGACCGGGCCTTGTGTCACTGAAGGTTGCAGTCTAAATATCAAACCGCTGGACTGTGATTACAGAACAGGCTGCTATAAAGACAAAGCATGTGTGCTCACGTGTGCACAGGAGTCTCCATCCCCTTTTGATCCACCATATCTGCAGTAACAGACCACTCGCCAGGGGAATCAGCCCTATCTTTGATGCCGTTCTCTTCCCCTCCTCATCCTCCCCCTTCTCTTCATTTTTCCATTACTGATGAGGAGGACATCTTTCCTTTCTTCAAATATTAACATTAACACAGTTTTGAGTCGGAATGCAGGAATACCCACAACTAATTGCTCACTTTGAAGCTCCCACATCCAGTCTTTTCCCATATCTTAGAGTACTGATACAGGAGAGATAGAGAGGCCGCATACAGAGCTCAGGTTGACTGAGAATTCATTTTTTCCCTGTTAGAACACCCCCACCTCCTCCTTCAAGTTCTTTTCTTATCTTATTTTTCTGTTGCACATAATCCATTTATTGGCTGAGAAACCAAGTAAAGGGTGAAAGTGGGGACGCAAAAGAATGGATCAGATCAGTCTGCCAGTATGAGACTTAATAAGGGAAAAAAAAGAGTTGGATATGCATGTGTATATGTGCACATCCATGTCCACACCTGGATGCACCTCACATGTGTGTGTGTGTGTAATTGGGTATGGTTATTTAATTGTGCATCCACACACTCTGGAGACTGGGCTGCTTCCCTCAGGAGAAGCATAGTGATGGCTAGAAAGACAATTATCTGTGCATGACATTGGAAATAAAGATAACAGGATTCTTCAAGCCATGAATCCCCCCCCCCCACCACTCACCCACCACATTCCCCAACTCCTTTCTCTCACACACTCACCCACACACACAGGTTTGTGCAGCTGTTTTTCTTAGGACACTTCATTGTCCATCTATTCATTTGGACAACATAAACCAACCATTTTCCCAAACCTTTACCATAACAAGCTAATGCCTAACCTCAACCACACTTCAAATGTTAGCCCTAAACCTAACCCGTTCTTCAGAAATGTGTTTCTGGTTTTGGGCTTCATGAAGACTGGTCCTGACAAGGTCAGAGTTTATGCGAGAAAAGGTCCCAAAGAGGCAACGAATAAGAACAAGAGCACACACACACATACACACACTTTCTCGTTTTCCCACATACCAACACCATATTTATTGGTCGAACTCAAGTGGTGACAGATTTACAGCCTGACGCTATTTGTTGGCCTTGACATTCGCTCAGTACTTGACAGTGCACTTAACAGCGTAATCTGCTGCAGCAGACAGCAGTTATACTATCACGAGCTTGATCTTTCAACACGATCACATCTACAACTGTAACTAGTAGTGCTGTTTTTAGGTCTCACCGCTGACAGGGATTGATTTCAAGGCCTAGATTGCAAAGTTTAATATTATGCCATCATAGTAGTGAAGCTTGCGTTTGCTGACATTGAAGTATACAGTATGTCACGTAAATCAATAACCCATTAAAATGTAATATCATATGTTTTAGGTGACTGAGCTTAGATCTATACACATTTGTAATGTTGATACAATGATTCAACATGTTGACGCTTGTGACGTTCATTCCCCTCAGCTGCGAATAGCGTTAATAAAATAATAATAAAATACTTTATTTAACCATCATGTGACCAAAAGAAAACATAGTGTCAGAATGATCCATAATTAAATATGTTTATGACTGTATGGTTCTTTTTAGCTTAGCATAAAGACTGGAGGCCGGGCAACAATGAGAACACGTGACCCCTGGTTCACCCACAACCTGATGTTTTAACACTGTATATGCTTTTAATGAGAAATACAGTGTATATGCATTCTTAATTTAAATCTGAAAGCATTTAAATCAAATCTGAAAGCAAAGTTAAGTGCATGAATGTGGCCTCGGAGTCAATTTGTGGCAGAATTCGACAAAATGGGTTGTGGAGTTACACATCAAAATGCATATGGAATATTTTAAATTTTGGAAGCATGATTTTCTAAAACAAAATAAAAGACTTTCTGAATTTTAAATGAACTCAAAGACACAATAAGCTCTTTAGATGATCAAAGGTGCCAATGACTAGAAACTCCACTTAGGTCCCTGTATTGACATTAAGTAGCCACATTGAACTCTGGGTATTGACATCCAATGCAATCAGCCCATCTTGTTTCTCCTTTTTAAAGCCCCCGAATAAACCTCTCCCTGTGAGCAAACACTGTGAGGGCATTCAGCTTCCATCAGGACTGGAGCTGCTGATTCATATTCTGACAAGAGCCCTCTGTGAAACAACCTGCATATCAATCAGCTCAACACTTGAGTCAGGGAGGGGGAGATGAAACACTGACTGACACTCTACCTGCTAATGATGCACGCTGCTCTGACATGTGCATTAGAATTGTGATGAGATGTGTCTGTGGAAGCAGAGGGTGTTTGTGTGGTGGACGGCTTCTTTACTCTTTTTTGCAGAATTGTTACAACAACCACTTCCCTGCTGCAATAGCAGAATGCTGTTTCTCATTATTCTACCTATGCTGGGTGTAAAGTTGAACAAAAGCACTTCATTGTTGCAATAAAAACGTGTAGCGACTTAGTTCAGTGTACACAGAGAATGCGGGGCTTTGATGTAAGTAGTTATTTTCAGGTTTTACTGTAAATAATTGAATATGTCCATTGATATTCCCCTTCTTCCTCACAAACACTGGTGCTCAACAAAGCAAGCAGATCAAAGGTGTGTAATCCACAGGGCCTCTTTGGAGATATGATGTAACCTGACAGCTCAGCCTCTGTTGTTCAAACTCAGTGCAAGCTCTGATGCTGTCAATTATTTTTTCATTCTGTTGTAGCTAAAGGCTTTCATTTTGGAGGAAAAGTAATGAAAATCGTTTTCTTCTTTGTTGCAGTGGTTTAGTTAAATCTGCATGCACAAAGTTTTGTAGACACATTTTTTGAAGATGTTTTTAAAGATTGTGTGCCTCTAGCAGATGGAGGGAATATTTCATGTGTTTTCATTCCACTGAAGTGTCTCTGCATTTTTTTATGGATGTTACATTATTTACAATCTTCTGGGTTACTCATATGTATTGTAATGTGCTTATACAGTATGTACATATTTAGGCCACAATGCCCATGTTGTGTGGCATCATTACGTCACGTTGCCCATTAAGTTCAACTTACAACCCTTTTGCTGATGCACGTATTTGTAAATATCGAGTAGTCTGACATACGCTGTCAACTGAAATTCAGCACATTTTTGGTTACGCTCACAGCTGAATGTGGATAATAAATTGCATTTCTTGTTTAAAGGCACATGTGAAAATCGATCTCAGACACTCTGGGCTTATTTAGAAAAATGCACTAAAAGTAAGCTGAGTCTGCAGATTTCCAGGCCCTGCAAGTAACCAAAAGAAAAATCAAAAATAAAGTCAGATCTTTGACAAATGTAGCTTTCATATAATTCCCTCTCTTTTTCCTGTTTCGTGTTGCCTCTAATATCTCTGAAACAATAACTCCTGGGTCACAGGAGCACGATTGCTTTGCATTTACCACAGATATTACTTTAACATGGATAATGCTGTAAAGTTTCATTGTTATTAATCTATAATTTATACAGATTTTAAAAACAAAACTGCAGACACAACAACTTGTAGTTGTGTGAAATTGTGTGCAGTGTAGGATGAATGAAATAAGTGTGTGGGGGGTATTTATTTTTATTTATTTATAGTTTGGTTAGATTAATCCTGTTTTCTAAACTTAAATATAGGTCAATCCTTTCAATTGTTTCTCTGTTCATTTTTCTGCAATTATGGCTCAATGCACTGGGCGTCCTGGGCATTGATATGTGGGTCATGCATCAATGGTGCAAACCAGTGAACAATCTGAGAGGAAGATGTGAATCTGTTGAGTTCATGCTCGTTGTTTTGATCAAATAAATGACTCCCCTTTTGAAGCTGGGCAGCAGATGAGAGGCTGCCGTCAACATGCACTTCTTATCTTCGTCTTATCTTTTCTTACAATAAAGCTTGGGTGTTTAATTAAAGTGAAAAAGGTCAACTGCATCACTCACTGGAACTCATTTACACTTCTATCACACAGAAGGAAACAACCTCAGACAGACATAGGGAGAAATGTGATCAATACTGCTTGTAATAGCATGCATAGAATCGGACGTAACAAATTCATTGGTCGCGTGTTTATCGCTTCACTGAACACGTGCAAGCAAAATGGCTTGGTGGACTTGAACTAGATTGGTTGTAGATAATGCTTGAAAACCACAAGGCAAAGGCTGTTGCAGAATTTATAAGCTACTGGATTCAGCAGAATATTGGATCCAGGAGAGATTCAGTGTTAGTGAATGGCAACCAATTCTATTTTTTTCTTGACAGCAGAGAGTCACAGGTTTCAGCAAAAATGTTCCCACACTGTGGGGGATTTTTCTATATCTGATAAGAAGTTGCAATGTATTATGTAAAGCATAAGAAACATGATCAAATCAGAAACTGTTTTCTGTAAGCTCACGTCCATTTATGCAGCTGCTGATGTTATACAGAAAAAATATTTTTTGAACTTCTATGTGTCCCTGTGTTTCAATTATCATAACATTATCTAAAATAATAAAATCAGGGTCAATTGGCCACCCAATATTTTCGTGGAAATCGGACGCAAAATTGCTCCAACATTTTTCTCCTTTCATTGTGCTCTCTTTGAAAAGATGAAGCTTTGAAAAGATCCGTCCCAGCTTCAAGTGTCTGTGACTGTGTCCTGCTCCACTGCTCCAACATAATATTCATAACTATTGCTCTCCTACTGCAGTGGTGGCTTTGCTCATGCATATGTAAGAGCTTGAGCAGAAAAGCACATTTAGGCATAAATTTATGGCCCAATTTTAGACATAGGCAGTGTAGCTCTCCTTGATATGCAAGTTTTGATAAATAAAAGCAACCTGTTATCAAGTTGTTGTCTTTTTGTTTTACATGTTTAGTATGTTTCCCTTGAGACGTGCTGGTATATCGTCAGAAGGCTTTGATTGTCTTATTTTTTTACCTCCCTCTTTCCTTTCAGAATCTCTTACTGCACAGCAGATAAAACTCAGGACAAGGTCTTTGCTTATGTCTCGCAGAGTCAGTTCAGCGAAACATTGGAGTGCCACGCTTTTCTCTGCCAAAAGAAAAAGATTGTAAGTGTGCAGTACTTTTTGTGTGACCTTGTTGCACACTCATGTATAAAGGTGCATTCAGTCAGAAGGTTATGACTGCTCACTTTAACAAGTCAGTGCCAGTATTAAACTGCATTAAGGCAACAAGAATGTAGATGGCTCCATCTTGTGGCGGTCTCTTTAAGTCCATCTCATACTAATCTGACTGCTTTGGATACATTTACTGTAAGACAGTACACATGACATTCGTTTTTAATGTCAATTTCAAATGTACAGCTAATGATTTCAGAAGATGGATAAGAAAGTAAATTGAGTAAGTCGGAAAGAAACCAAATTTTGATCGTGAAAACTACAGTTTTTGATTCTTTTGTGTTATTCTTTCCTGCCCCCCCCCCTTTAGGCTCAGGCTGTGACATTAACAGTGGCCCAGGCATTTAAAGTAGCTCTAGATCTTTGGGAGGGAGCTCAGGAAGGTAGGTTAACCGAACAAAAAAGGTAATGTAACATTGGTGCAGTTTATCCTATGTTCTGCATTGATCTGTATAGCCTTAATTTTAATAGGAATCCCCATTAGCTTTTATACATGGCAACAGCTACTGTCTGTGGGGTCCACGTTTAACCCACTTAAGTGGGTACTCGTCATAAATGACAGGTTGGTAGTTCTTAAAATATTTTTGTCTTTACAGATAAAAAGGCCAAAACCTGCTGTTCCTGTGCAGCAGGCAACACACAGACGGAGAAAACAGATGCTCGGTGTGTTCCAGCAGGTAGGATTGTTTCGTCCTCACTACTTTCTTCAGCATGTCAAGAGACATGGTTTAATAAAAAGTTGCACCAATGATTATGGATGAGTGTCTTTATAAGGACAGGACGAGATATATTTATCTTATTTTATGACTAAAATGGACTGGACCAGTTGAATGAAGTGTAATTCTTTCAGTGGAATAATCTTTATTTATTTATTTTTTTATTCTAATTTTTGCTGTTTTCAAGTAAAGTTTGAGGTTTCAAACGTTATTGAACACAGACCACCAAATCATTCTGACACAACTCTCTTCTTGTTCTTAGCAAGCTGATAATCACATTTCTCTCAGTTAAATCATTTAAATTGTAATTCATTTGATTAGACTTTATGACTTTAATAGACATTTCTGACCATAGAGTGAGTTAATATTTTTAACTCACTCTATGTATGTATGTAATATTGTAATGTAATATTGTAAGTGGCCTTCAATCCTGGGATGATAAGGATTGTATAATGTCAAGAATGCTGTGTAAAATTGAGGAAAAATAACCCGTATTGATCCAATAAATTAACAAAAAATGTAAACTGTTAAATGTTCCAATCTCTGAAATTAGCAATTAAGCTAATAAGGTGCAGATTAAGGGTTAGAATGACCTTTTTCCGTCATAGTGTGAAAATGACACTTACATCTGCAACTCTGCAGTGTGACACAGCACGCAGCACAAACTAAATTGATGTCAATCACATCCGTGCGTGTGTGCGTGCACACACACACACAAGACAAAAAGTCATTACATGGGCCTTATTTGTCATTCTGGGGAGCAGGAGATTTTGTCTTCTCTCTGGTCACCATGACATTTATAGGTCAAAGTAGTTTCAAATGGTTCTAAAAAAGAGACTTAATCATCTATTCAGATTTTCAGTACTTAAGGCCTTAATTTTCCAGTCTCTTTTCAATTAAAATTTTCTCCACTACCAGTGGAAGTGGCCTGAGGACAGAGAGAAAATCTGATGTGAAAGCTTCAGTGACCTTGTGAGTAACTCTGAGACATGTATGAAAGTTTTACAGACGTGATTTAAATTCTGCCTGTAGCAGAGACAGTCGCAAGTGCCAGTGGTCTTGAATTGAGACAAAAAATGTGCAAGTGTCCTTCTGTCTTCTTTGTTTTTTGTCTGGATTTGCTGCACCCATACCTTATTCTCTGTCTCCTGTGTCTGTATCACCTTCTCTGACTTCCATTGTTTGCTCCTCTCTGCATTTTTAATCGCTTTTCTTGTCAACCCCTTGCACACCTTCCATCTCTCCAGAGGAACACAAGCCTGCTGGGATGGAAGAGAAACCCCGGAGGCCGTTCTTCTCGGCGTCAATCAGCTTGCCTTCACCTCGCAGTAACCCCACACGAAGGCGGCCAATGAAGCACGACTCCTGGGTATGTCCCACCTTTTAATCTAACTGAATGAACCAAATATGAATAAATCCTTATCTTATGTTGGAATAAAATACGTCTGAGGCAATTCAAATTCTAAAGCCTAAATTCACTTATAATGGCACTGAGGAAGAAACTGTTTTTAATCTTTACATCACTACTTAGATAATGTTTAAGCTAAATTCATTGGTCAATTATTTAAAAGTTCATGCAGCCTGTTGTTCATTTACACACTTTCAACACTAGGTGATGCTATATTCATTAGAATATTGTCTACACAGACTGATGTCACAGATTTAAATTCCCTATTACACAAATTGCCTGAAATGTGTTCCACCTCCAATTAAATTTATACTAACTTAATATGTAATGCACTGCTCATTTACTGTGTGCCCTGCAGATGCTTAATTGTAATATTTTTTCCAATGTAATTTGAAAAGATGGATCTTTATCAGATTGTACATATTAGTCAGCTTTAAAAAGATGAGATCACTAGAGTGTTCTACTCCATATAGGTCATGTTATGGAAAACTGGTTTATGCATATTGATCATAGTTGCAGTGATTGAAACAAAAAAGAAGCATTTTTCAGGATGTTAGTGTACAATTAGTCATGAGTAAAAATAAGTTTTTAAAAGTTACTGTAAATGCGCAGGATTAAGAGACGAGTGACAGCAAGGTTGTGATTTGAAGTAAACAGAGCGTGAAATGATTCATATTGTTTATATCTCAACAGGATGTGGACGATGGGCTTGATGATGCATTCTCAAGGTAACCTTTGCTTATGGCTGCAAAACTGCTGAGCAATGTGGATACATTCAATCATCCACATGCTCAGCACTTAAACCTTGCAGTGTCTATTGACAGAAATTGAGATTAATATGCAGATTTGTATTATACTAGTGTATAATAACATGGAACTAATAGCATTGTATTTTGTGGACCATGAAAAAACAAAAAACATTGGCTCTAGAGTGAGCCTTTTGTGTTCTCAACTCAGGGCTGCAGTTGGAAAAATAGTGCAAAAGAGACGTTTTATTTCATTGGATAAAACTAACAAAATTCATGTAACATGATTCTGTTGTTGTTTCATCTTGTTATGTATTCTATAATTAATTATAATTAATAGCTGAACTGTTTAATATACATTAATATGATGCATTTATAAAAGACTGAGTTTCAAGGGAGTTTTATTTAAATGTTTTTATTTAGATGCAGCTTAGTAAGCTGAGGCTGTGAGTTTAAACACAGCTGTGTTAGCCTATACCTCCCCCCCTCCAGAGCACTGACTTTTTATTAATACTGATTATATTAGAGGACAGAATTTATATATAAATGTCCAGCATATAATTTTGCAAGGTCACTGTGTCACAATTGAGCCACAGGACACTATAAAAGTGGCCGCAGAGAGGATCGCCACCTCTGCTGACAGAGATGTTGATGTATGATGTGGAATTCGAAATTTTAATTGGGCTGCAACATTTTTAAGCTTGGTAACGACTAGTGAACATGTTCAGCTATATTTTATAGCCTTGCAAACAAAGGTGTGAACTACTTGATGTGTCATGCACTCGATCCCCTCGACATATACTCACGCTCTCTTTGATAATGTCCATCCATGCACCACAAACTGCTAAGAATGTAGAACTCGCAGTCCAAAGACTGTATGAGCCCTTTGCATGGGTTTTTCATTTTCTCATATAATCTGCAGTTGTGTGTGTGTGTGTGTACGTGTGTGTGTGTGCTTCAGTTCTTTACTATCCCTTCATGGAGAGATGCCAGCAGAAGGAAGATGCCCTTAACATTAAAGTGATGGCAACTTATTATGCTGTGTTGGCCTGCAGCTATTAGATCTGTTTGCTGCGTTGGAGCATAAAAAACTTTGGTTAAAATAAATGGATAAATGATATCCTGACATTACAACCACAACTAGAAGTGCCTTGTGTAGAAGCAGACTGGATGTGGAGGGAGATCAGAACAGGAAGGCAGGGGCATCGAAGAGGCTGCTCTCAGCAGGGACGAGAGAATGCTGACCTGCAGTGTGGGTGGTTGTCAAACAGAGGAAGGTAAAACAGTTAAATCTGACATCCTAGTGGTAACCCTGAAAGATTTTTGGGGGTGTTGCAGCAGACCTCCTCGGGCAGAAGTCAGCATAGTTGTCAAGTTCTGAAGTGTCAGTGAATGAATGGTCGATAAGATTTTTCCTGGAACATGGATGGTTCTGGATCATGGAGAGTTGTCACAGCTCTCCCCCCTATTCAGTGTTACATGTTTGCTGTCTGTAGATCAGCAGAGGAAGGTTGTGGATTCAGTTTTCTAAAAAGTAGGGGTGGCTTGATGTGGATTTTTATTATTTGATAGAGACACCAATATCATATCCCTAAGTATTTACCAATACTGGTATCAGTCTGATACATTCATTGGCCATAACAGCCATTTCAGAACCATGACACTCTAATTGTGTAACACATACAGTATTTTGCTTCCATAAGGGACCTGAATTAATCCTTTTCTTTTGATATCCAATGCAGTGATTATGACCAGTGTCAGAAGAATCTAGCAGATAATGATACTGAGTATTGCGGACGTTAAAACTGTCTGAATGTTTAGTAGCAAGTGCAGCTGCAAGATTTGTTAATTCCCAGTTTTTTCACCGAAATACAAGACATTAAATCAACATTAATTGTGAAGTTGCAACTTAATTAATGATGAAATCAACATGTTAAAAATGTTGTTTTCCTTAGGTCAGTGTTTCCCAGTCCTGGTCGTCAAGGCCCACTACCCTACATGTTTTAGATGTTACCCTGCTCCAACACACCTGATTCAAATGTTTAGCTCATCATCAAGCTGTGCAAAAGCCTGATAACAATCCATTCATTTGAATCAGGTGTGTTGGAGGAGGGCAACATCTAAGACATGTGCTGTAGGGTAGTGGGTCCTGAAGACCAGGACTGGGAAACCTTAGGTGATAATTGCCATCACAGCTCAGCGTTGTCCTGTGTCACAGTAACATTTTTTTCACGAATTTAGTGTTTTAGGGTGATATGTCACTGTCACTAAGAAGTAGATATTGCTTTGATCACAGAGAAGTACATCAGCATTTCATGGACTAATGGATCCTTAAGATATTTTGTCATCAGTCTGCAACTGTTTGATTTTGTTTATCCTTATGCTTTGAGTGTTATATGCGAGTCTTTCTTCTCTGCTCAGAAAACAATCCAGACTCTCACTCACGCAGACCACACAGCAGGTGTCATTAACACAATTTACTTCTACAATCTACTTACCTTTAGCTGTGTTTATGCGCGGGAATCTGGACATGTCAGTTCCTCGTAGGAGTCACTACCAGTGCTGAATATTTTATAAGCTAATCTAGAACTTATGCAACCAGCTGAATCATTTTTAATTAATGTATGGGAACAGGTCAGAAACTGTCTTAAAGGGGAAAAAAAATAGGACCAGCGTCTGCTCATGACCAGGAAAGTGATTGGCTTCAACTTCATTTGAAATGGGTTTAATTAACTCTCCAGGTCTCCAGTCAAACAGAAAATCTTTGGTACATATCAACCCATTTTAAAGTGACATTATATAACTGCTCCTCATAAAATGGTGTACTTAAATCCTTTATCATTATCTTCTGTGAACTTGAGCAGCTTTTGGACGTCTCATTTCTTCATGCATGGTGGAGCAGGGACAGCGCATGTGGCCATGCACATACACTTCTTTCAGTAAGAGTTGTGTTACCACTGATTCTCAACACCGTGATTTTTCCTTTTGTCTTTTATTTGACATGCAGCAATATGGAAGTAGAGATGGAAACTGGTAAGTGATGAGTGAGTTTACATTTGGTACTGAATGATACATAATGCCATGAATTTAGAGCATAAATATACAGTATCTTAGATATTATTGTTCTTAAATAATCTAAATCATTGTCAGATAGCAATGTTTAGGGCTACAATTTGTCAGGGTTTTGTTTTGTGACATAAATTATTCCTTTAATTCTGTTTTGTTATGTAAGAATGATGAGTTGTCTTATGAAATGTCAGATTTTAATAAAGCTGAAATAAAACTAAATGCATGTCATAAAACATACGTTAGTCATTGCTTGACTATATTAAGGGCCTGATGTTCTTGCCTTAGTTCTTACATCAGAAATTCACAATATACTGTATATAAACTAATCTGTCATCATCAACTCATCATCCGTGTTCACTTTTATTCTGAACCTTTTTGATTTTTAAAATATTTAATTTCTCTTGGCAGACTGGTCTACTCCTGCTCCAAACCCATCCCTGACGATGCAGCTCTGAGTTCCCACTCCACTAAGGATCTGTTGTCTATCTGCAATAATGAGTCTGGAAAACACACCCTGGCAATAGCTGCTCAAGTTACGCAGCCACAAAAATAAGACAGAACTCATACTACAGTGAGATTTTGCGGCAGCTGCAAAACTGTCAGAAAGAAGCCTGTTGTTATTAGAAATTGCTATTTCTGCGATTGGCCACCCATTGACACACACTCTGAAATTGCCTTCTCTAGCCATATTCTCATGTTCACATACTGCCAGATTAAAGCTGGCACATGTAATGTGTAATGCATTCGTGCAAGGTGACCCTAGGATGAATTTGAGACAGACTGATAAATAATTGACATTGGAGATTGTAAAACTGGGAAAACATTTTAAAAGACATTAAAAGAAATCATGGGAATATTATAAATTGTGAAAATAGATTTATCTCAATAAAAAGAATGATGCTTTGTGTCATATTTAGCTACTAATAGCTTATTTCTAGTTATAGGCTTCTGACAGATGAACCAAGCAGGTTGATATACTGATATTAGAAATTCTTATAAAGGTTTTAAAAAGTCCAGATGTGTTTATATATATAATTTGAGGCCGTCTTTGCTCTCTGAAAATGTGAATATTGTCCGATCTTGTTTGTTTGGTGGAGAAATGGCTGACTGTCACATCAGACACTGGGGGGGGGAGTCCAGAGTTAAAAAGAATCTGTGAACAGTACTGTACATTGGATTTTGTGCTGATTGAACCACCATTAATGGACAACATAAAAAGCATGTGTGATGGTAAATAGTCTCTTGAACTCACTGTACTCATGTGCTTTCTTTTTATAGACCACAATCAACACTAGAAAAGGAGGGAATATTTATAGAGTGGATGATAATTGTACATAAGTTCAGTGTATTTTGGCCGGATGTTCCCAACACAAGATCCTGATCGTCCTATTAGACGCTAACTGCATGGTACAAGCATTATTTTTGTAACTCGGTCCGTAATTAATAATTTGTGAAGTCCAAGTGATGATGTAACTGTGGTGGTGTCATGACACAGATATAGCAGTTTTCACACGCTTACAGTACTGATCATGATGAGTAAACTGAACTGGATGTGTAAAGTTGATGGAATTCCACTTTAAGGCAAACAAATAATATTTCATTTTTTTTTTTTAAATCACATTTAAATACATAACCCTATGACCATTGGTGAATAATATCAGGATTAAAAATCCAGTGAAAGCAATAGTTTTTTTTTTACTTTCTGTCAGAATCTACAGCATGTCCAATATATTAAGAAAACATAATCTATGTCACTAAACAGAGTAAGAAACCTTTTTTTTTTTTTTTGCAGAAACAATACGTCATTCCTTTTACTGACCGTGCTATTTTAGTTCAATATGACTTATGTTACATCTGTATTTCCATTCTGCTGTCTCTCCCTTCTTTCATTCAGCTGCCACAGTCCGTAAAGTAGCTGTTACTGTTCAAAAAGAGTTGATGTAAGATAATGAGGACCACACTTAGCCAAGGGCAGAATAAAGAATATTAGACTAAAGAATGCTTTTTCCATAACAATGTATTTTTTCAGTGTCAGAGCTGTGTAATTTATGTGTGCGTCGTATTATTGTAAATGAAGTAGGATTTCACACTGTCATTTTTTAACATATTAATCACTTTTGTTGAGGTATGAATGTGCGCCTGTATGTTTTGTATTAGATTATTTATCCAAATCTAATCGTGTGTGCTTTTTTATTGTTGCAGGAATTGCTTTAATTTTTTTTTTTTCAAGAGAGGCATTTCTAACTCTTGAGCAGAATACAATTCTAAATGTATTGCCAACCCAGAATTAATTACAGATAAATTGTTGGTTATTATTTTATTTTGATCCACCTCTTATCAAGAGAACATTATATGCTCCAGTTTGGTCCATCTCTCTGTATTCATGGGATCATGGCTGAGAATAATTGTGATGGTGGGAGGTAGCAGGGGACTCGGTGTTGTTGTCATGACACCCGCTGTAGTATTATTAGATGGCTTATCAGGTTATGCCATCAAGCTTAATTGTGTTGTTATGTTCCTGTCTGGCTCAAATACCAACTCCAGTTCTTTTCTTCAAAGAAAGCTCTGTACAGTTTGTATATCATCAGTCTTTTGAGCCAAGTTTGTTTTTCAGCATTGACTCTGACTTTTTTTTGTGGAAATACTTTTAATGAGGAAACATTTTTCCTCATTAGTAGGAATTATTTTTTTCAGCATCTTCATGTCATTTCAACTCCATCAAAGATTGATTGGTTCACGTGCAGATGGGCTGTTATCCACAATCTCTCACTTGCACTCAATAATGAAAACACAATAGTACAAAATTGGATATAGTTTTAAACCAACATTTGCTGGTTGTTATGGATTTTCAAACAATTGATTTTGCTGCCACTTTAGACCCTTAATAAGATTTGACCAAAAGCCTTGTACAAATAATTTCATGGCACATTATTTACTTTTATTTATTTAAGTGTACTGTAAACAATATGATGTGGGCACAGACTCAACAAATATTGAAAAAGATGCTATTTAGTAAGAGTTTTTGTTTTGAATAGTGGCCTATACAGACCAAGCCACTGAATACAAATCCACCTGTGAGGGTCAAACACCTAGAAATATGTGAAGCTTGTTAGAGTGGAGAAATTTCAAATAAGCTACTATTAACCCACATAAACCAATGACGTTTACAGTATCAGTTTACTTTTCAAAAAAGGTGCTTATTTTCTATCTATGCAATTAGTGGGTTTCCAACCATGTTGTAATATGATAGCAATTTGTGAATAAACCACGCAGTTGTCCTGAACTGTGTTAAGATTTGTACAGCATTTGGAAACGGTAATGGTTTGTTACATATTTATGCAAAATAAATGATTTTGTACAAAGAATAAATTGGACTGGACCTTTATTTGGAAAGCTTGTCATCAAAGTGTGTAATTTTGAAATTCATTTCTAAAATGACTCAGTAATTTGGTCAGTGCTGACTATTTTCAGTAAGAACCAATTAAACAGCCATGGGTAATTGTGTACAAGTACGGCTCATTTGGGTTGATCAGATGCGGGGACATTTCCTTTTCTTGTCTTAGCTCTTGTCTCTATTCGGCCCATTTGTCGTGTAGTTAAATAATGTATACAGGTACAGGCAGCCATGTCTTTTTTGGTTTCCTCTGTCATGTACATATTTATGTATGATCACATTTACACCTAGACTGCTGTGATTGGTGTGTGGTTGGATGTAATGTATTCTGATGAGTGATAATATACTTTGTCATAAAATATTACCCTATGTTACACTTCTATTGTTTTCTGTGGTAAAAGGATGAAGCTTCAGAAGTTGCAGTTTTTTTGCAGAGCTTTTGACTTGTTTATTTGCACTTCTGTCATCATCTGACAATGATGAACTCCAGTCACATTAATAGTCACTTGTTCAATATATTCTTATTGTTTTTATTTACCTTAATTTAATGTTTTCCCTCAATTGCCTGCCATGACATTGCTGAGTATAAAACCTATCCTAGGCTGGAGGAGTTGATTCTGCAGAGAGCTTAATGGGACCAGTCCGTCTTGTATCAGAAAGTTGTGGGTAAGCAAAGGCTCTGTGAAGTATCAGACCTGCAAACACAAACGAACATTGGCCCACACTTCAGTGAGCAGCAAGCTGAGTAAAAGCAACAATTTGATGTTACCAGGACTCACTGGAGTATGAGAAGCTAAATTTGGTGTTATTTCATGCAGCAAATGAACCTTTTTGTTTAGGCTGTGCCTGTGCACTGTGGTGTTAAATTACATAATGGTGGTAACAACAATTTTATTTATTTATTTATTTTTAAATTATGTGGATAAGTGGCTTTATTTATGTGTCCACTCCTCTGCCCTTCAAATGCTCTTTACTCTCTCTCATAGACTCTAACAGATCTGAGCTCAGTCAGTCACTCTTCAGTCAGACAATCTTCATGTCAAATCCATATCAGCCAGCTGTGAAGTGCTTTATTAATGAAAATGGAGAGAGTAAGACCAATTATAGGATTTCCTGCAGCAGAAGATAGTATATTTAGCACCACAAAGAAGAAGAACCTGTTCTCATTTAATTCATCCTTGCTTAAAACTGTGTAGTGCATTAAATTAATACTCGACTTTTTTTGTGTAGTATTGCATTGTTTAGATTTCATGTCTCCTGGAGACATTCCTGCACTGCACACAGGAATTGATTTGTTTTATGTCAGACCAGCTGCAAACTGGTTGAAATATGACTGAAAATTCCACATTTTGATGGCATAAATGTTTCTTGCCCCTGCTTTAGGCCAATAGGTTCATTACCAGTGAGTAATGTGTCCATAGTGTCCTGGGATGTTCAAATTAACAGCGCATTTACTATTCATCAGGGTGTAATTAACTACAAATTGGTTATTTAAAACATCAGCGTGTAATTAACTACAAATTGGCTATTTAAAACATTTTTTAAAATGGCTCAACACTGCCCTAATCACTTAATATTGTATTCTAATGGCTGTGTAGTTTGAATGAAACTTGCCTTCATTTTTAATTACCGCAGCAGAAGCGATTCATGGAGGGCAACACGTGTGTTGTGCTTTTCACTGTAGTCACAGGTATGGATCTGTAGGTTATTTTTAGTACCATGTAAAAGAACGATGAGACAACAGGACCATTTGTCTGCAGATATGAAAACAGGACATTAGGAAATAGCAGCATTGGCCAACCTTTAACCAACAAATTTGAGCGAGGTGTAATCTTGTACTTCTGCATTTTGCATCTTCATCATAAATGTAACAAGCGAAGAAGGGTAGCAGAGGATGGTGCTGATATTACCACGCATGATCTCACTGTGTTGATGATGAATTAAGAGGGAGTGTAATATTACCAATTTATCCCTAGGAAGCTATAATTACTTTCTATTAAATGGTAAGCTTTGTTCTTTGGTGTAATTATGTCTCTTATTGGGAGCTTTCTCATTTGAAGACCAGGTGAAAGGGCACTTGGTCTCATATAGCTTTCAGCTAGTTATGGAAAAATGAACCAATATTAATTCATTATTTTTTGCCATTAGAGGAAAATGGACAAATATACTCAGTGGTTTCATATAGACACGCTTTTTATCAGTGAAATAATCTATCTATAATCTATCTGGATTTAATAATTAAGATACCTTATACTTTGTACGTTTTTGAAATGTACAATTTGACAGTGCCTTTTTGCTTTATGCTTTTTATGACTTGAAAAGCATTTTTTATGAATGTTTTTTTTCTTTGTCCAAAAGTAAATGCATTCACTGTAGTGTTAAAGTTAAGGAAATACACTTGTTGGAAAACATATAAGATCTAAATGGATAAGAAAAATATCAATAGCACTTCCACAGTACAGCACTAATTTTTATTTCTCCATTTTTGGCATCGAACATCAAATGCTATTCTACAGGCAAATGACCTGCATGCAACTTCATTTTGTAAATGAATGAAATATGTACAGTCATGTTTGATATACTATATGAAATGTGAAAAAATACAATGCTTTTCAGAAAATGGTATTTTAATTTCATCTTTAGGAAAATCTATGCGAAGCCGTTGTACTATTGTTCCTACAGATTCATTTGTGACACATGTTCATTATGTTTTCTCTCCCTTAAAAATCTGCCCATAACATTCAGGCAATATTATACAATGGAGGAAATGTTAATTGTTCTTTTGTGTGTAACCAGTGAATATAATGTCTTAATACACAGGCTAATATCAAAAATACACTGTAATTAAAATTATATAGAGTGGCATCCCATAAATGTTGATGGTGTGTTTTTTGTATTGCATACCAAGCACCTGGTAAAGGCATCGGTGTTTACTGTACCACTAGTTAGGGCCTGAGCACCGACTGGAGTGAAGACCCTATTGTATCCACTCTGATCTTTCTTTGTTTTTTCACCTTTCCACTTCCTTTTTGAGGACCTTGCATGAAAAAACTCATCATACTTGGTGTGGACATCAGGATCTGTGAAAATTGTGATCTGGTTGAGTTGTAGGGTGATCTGATGAGTTTTGCAGGAATTATACTTAAAAAACAAATTTTCACATTTTGTGTTCCCACTAGCCACACAGCAGGTTTCTGCCCAGACAGATGCCGCCCTCGCCTTCCTTACCATGGCCTTCCTTACCATGGCAACCACGGTACTGCCCAAAAGTACAGTCTGTTTGTAGGAATTGCGCGCAGCAGACTTCGTCCCCATCTCTTTCTTCTTTCTTTCTTTCTCTTTCATCATCTTCTCTTCAGGGCCAAGAGGTCCATGACGATAACCTGCAAAACCAATCAATGTGCCACCTACTGGCAACAGGAATTACACCTTCAATAACAAAGCTTTGACTGACTATAAGTTTTCAAGGTGCAGTTTACATTTGCTATACTCTGACATAAATTATTGGCAATGGCCATGGCGGTCACTCCACACCCCAGCATGCATGGGGGTGCAAGAGCCCGTTCAGTGCTGCTTTCAGCCCTAGTTAACATTAACACTGCTTCTACTAGCTACTGTGTGATGTGTGTCTATGTGTGTTTTTGGATAGAGTTATGTAAGAATGTTGGATGGGTTTCTGGGTAGGTCAGTGCTGTGTTTTTCTATAAATTATGTGCATGTGTGTGTGCATCCTCTGCAAGACAGTCATGACCAGTCCTTTTTTTTATTGGTTGAGAATGCTTTGATGGTAGATGAGAAGAATTAAATCTGGCATCCTTCATCTCAAACTTCAATTATGTTGATGGATGGCACAGAGGGATGAAACTGCAAAAGATGAGAACATTAAAAGTCAAAATTAATGTTTTATCTTTTACTTTTTTTAGTTTTTGTCTTCATTCAAAAAAAAAAAATGAGTAAGGCTGAATGGAGCAGGACAAGAAAAATCTGCCTGAACATTCTAACATGCTGAAATCACATCAGAATTACTGATTATGAAATATTTACTAGATTGCAATTAAAATACTGGATAAGCCAGAACAGTGTCACTTTACAACTGACCCTCAGCTAATTTAAATGAGTGAATTCCTTTAATTCTTGGCCCTCTCATTACATATTTCGATTATCAACTATTCGTGACCTATGTGGTCCTACAATTAAAGCTTTATGTGTATTTTTATTCATTGTAGAGACTTCTCAGTTATTTCACTGACCAACCAATTCTCCTCAATTTGATATTGAAATTATATAGGAAGAAGCTTTAAATAATGAAAATATATATATATATATGTTTTGCATTTTAATCTGGGGTTTGCGTACTGTTGATCTAATTTACAAGAGAATGTGCAGGAGTGGTTTTATAGTGGAAGAATATGAGGAAGGGTGAAGCAGTGGAGAGAATAATGGAAGAATTAGTCAGGAGAGGTACAGTTGGTTTTATTTCGACGTCAAAGCTATTCAGCATAGTGGCTATTGTGCCTTAAAAGGCCCTTTCTTCTCAATCCAGCTGCAGCAACATTATAGAGATCCTTTAGAGAGCTGTTTGAGCATGGGAATCACATAGCAACATTTGAGTTATGGATTAAGCATAATCTAAAATATTGACATGTTTTCAATACAACTACATATTCAGCAAATCACAGTTATTAAGTGCCAATGAGGCGGATGTTTCATGGCAGCAATTTCATTAGGTCCTTTAAAAAAATCAACTTCAAATATTGGTTGACCTTATAGTACAGATGCATACAGCCTATAGATATACAGTATACATGCATTTAATTACAACATAACGGTAGTATTTATTAGTAGTAATTTATAACAGTTTTGGTCTGTTGTGAGTTCACTTCTGGTAAAAGAAGTCTGGCAAACACACAATCCCAACATTTCTCAGCTGTGGTATTGCCATTCAAGAGGCGTTTAATGGTTGCATTAAATCACAGAGATCCTAAAGAGAATGGGCGTGTAATCACTTGTGGATAAGATTTACATTCTCAGCATGAGCTGGTTGAGCGCATATACTGTTGATTAGATCACGGTAACATGAACATTCAGTGGACTGATTGATTCTGCTACAAAGATTCCTGAAAGAAGCATCATTTTCTGTAGAATTGAAAGAATGGCTTCACTGTAAATATTCCTTGAACAGAACCTTGAAAGAACCTTTTAAGGAAAATGTTTCAGACTCAGTCTTGTGTCAGAGATAAATAAATGTTTTTAGTTCCTTTAGATGAAATTAATTCAGACAAAATGTGGCCCTTTGCTTCATACATGTCAGACTCACCTTGCTCCTCAGCAGTCCTCCACTGTGATGCTCCGGTGTGCTCCTCTCTGACAATGGCTTTACCTTCTCCTTATTGTTGCTGGAGTCATTGTCCTTGATGATGTCATACTGCCGGCAGAACAGGGCAATAACAGCTGCCAGGTGGTGAGAGATAGACATATGTGCCAAACACACACACACATAGAGAAAGGAAGACATTAATTCAGTCATGAGATAGCAACTGTCACTCCAAGACATGTTGCCACTTCCTCTAGCTGTGCACGCTGAAAGGCCATGTGGATAATGTCATTCTGTTCCCCGAGAAGTGTGATGCCTGAGCCTTTATGTGAAGGTTTGGAGGATAGTTATTCCCCATGGAGTCTTCTTTGTTGCATTTTACGCACTGCTGAATAAATACTGTGTGCTCACAAATACTTCTTTGCCACACTGCGATTCAGAATTTTTATGGAAATGCCATGATTTGATATTTTGAAAATGATGTCTAGTTTCTAGGGAGCTGTGAGAAATACACAGAAGTATGGGGTAATTAATTCACAAGTAATTATCTTCCTGCATCTCGTAAGCATCCTGCACTTTTGCAGCTACACTGTCTCTGCAGCTGAGAGCCAGTTCCACATACTGTATACACTGGTTTCTGCCCAACTTACATTACTAAAATATTATTGCGTTTCTCAGGATATCAGCAAAAGTGACATGGTTCTGTCATGTTTCTAAGGTTGTCACCACATTTTAAACAAAAAACTAATGTGAAAATAAAAAAAAGAGTTAATGATGAGTTAAAATGCCTTTGTTGAATCATATCAACAATAAAAACATGCCAACATTTGTCAGCCATCCAGTCCATCACTGGGGCAAACAAGGAAACAGAAATGTTACTTATGTTACTTAATAGCACAAATGATATTAAATCATGTGACCCAGATCACATTTTAATGTCTAAACAACATAAAATGAGAGAGGGAGAGAGAGAGAGAGAGAGAGAGAGAGAGAGAGAGAGAGAGAGAGAGAGAGAGAGAGAGAGAGAATTGTAAAGTAAAAAAGGCCAATTAAATAAAGTATATTATAAAGTACTATATTTTTACTCTTATAACCCTTTAATGTTGTTTGCTGCCTTAGAAAATGCCCAAATAGATAAAAACACATTTTACCTGGACCTATTGCAAGAGAGCATTCCATTATGAATACACCACATTAGGTGTTTTTGATCCTTTCACTCCCACTCGCCACTGCCTCTGCATTACATTTGTTTTTCTCATTAGTATTATTTAACATCTCACTCTGATGCTTGGGGGTGGTAAGCCCTGCTAGTCCTTAGCTGCCTGTCAGAAATGCCACTTCTGATTGTGCCTCAACACTTCATCAATCACCACGTTTCCTCAGAGGAGCGGAAAAGTTGCTCAGAAAAGCGTGATGTTGGATTCGACATTGGCTAAAGGGAAGAGACATTCAGAGTTGTCAGGTTTATTCCGGAGTGTTTATTCCGGACCATTAGTCTTCATCATTAAGGCTGACAATCACTGTTAACGTGTTGCAGTTCCAGCCAATGAAAAAGACCAGTTACAATTTTTTGCTTATCAAGCAAGATGTTAATGTCATTTCACTATTGACAAAAGCTTCACAGAAACACGCATAACATTGGATTCATAGACATTATACTTACATTAATATACAGTATAACGACATGAGGGACTTAGGGCATATGATGTTACAGAGACAGTGTCACAGGTGTGGTGGATCAAAAATCATGCACCTGATTCAAGAATAAAAACTCATCATCATTATGTGCCTGTGACACTCTACAACATGGCACTAAACTGAACTCTGAATCTGGAAGTCTGGAAATGTGTGACTCTCAAATGTCTTTGTTCAGTTGAAGGACAAAAACACAAATACTAAAAATCTGTGTTGAAATAATCAAATCTGTGCTAGTTTTTAGCCAGAAACCTTGTGCTCTTGTTTATCTTCTTATAGCTCACATTAAGGAGCCGTTTGAGTTTTATTTCTGTATTGACTGAATTTATATCAACCTCATAACAAAGTCAACATACATACCTGCCCACATGACCAACACCACCACAATAATGATCATCTCTCCTGTTTGAAGATGCCGTGACTTGTCCAGGCCTTGCACAGTGGGGTCATCTAGAAGAGAGGGCAGGTCAGGCAGCTGCAATAAATACTAAACACTAAAAACTGAATACAAATAAGTGGTGAATAATTTGTCCTTTCCTACATTTTTATTTGTAACATGACAAATATAAGATAAGATGGAGTCCAACAGAACAAGGTTACAAACCATGGCCCTAACCCTAACCCTAACCCTTAATATAGAGTTGAAATAACAGCCATTTGTCACCATTTTGTTTTGATAAATGTAAGAAAGACCAGCAAAATGACATCTTTATCTTTCATGACTGCTATTTGACAAAAAACACAACAGTAGACGGCATTATCACATTTCAGCCAGTCCTTCTTTAAGTGGATTGACTATGGGGTGATTTCCACTGTCCACACTAAACACTCTCTTGGATGGAACTCATCCAGACCATCACTCTTCCAATTGCCTCGTTTAGTGAATGAAGTTGTCAAGGAAGTAGACTGTCAGCTCTCTTCACATGATGGCGATTACAGAATGGTTCCTGCACTGCAAATTTGCATATAAGAGGGAAAAGGAAAGAGTTAGGTTCACTAAATTATGCAGGACATAATTTTTATTACTGTTTATAACTGGTAGTTCGGTATTTATTCACTAGGCTGCAACCTCAGCAGTAGATGTCACTACATGCGACTGTGCACACTGGTCTTTAAAGACAACACAAATCACATAGAATTTTTAATACTATTCACAATCAAATTCCAACATGAACAAATCACAACATACATATCTCAAGGCTGAGACCTTACAGTATTTTAGAGAGAACAGTTCACACAGTGTACAAATGCCAGATGTCTCTGGCAGAAGCAGACAAAACTCAATCAATTACATGTTTTTGTAATATTGTCAGTACTGTGTGCTCTCAATTTGGAAGATGGACAAAAAGAGGATTCAGTCTATATTTTAGAATTTTATGTTTTCCAAGGCAGTTTGGTGGCTAACAAAGTGTGTATTTCCTGGACACATTGTACTTTATCTACTCTCAATAGATGTTTGAGGATGCTTCCATCCTATAATTTCAAATTCATCTACACGTCTTTTTTATCTTCCTATTGTAGAATGAGTGCTATGGATCCCATATCATTACTATTAAAGGCCAGGTCGGTGCTGCTCAGTATGACTGCAAGTTGTTGTCTGTTCTAGTGCTCCCACATCTTCAGTTTAATTCATGATGATCTGAGCATGTACACCAGCTTGACTAGACTTACATTCCGACACAACACAGAAATAACAGCTAGGAATTTTGCAAAACAGCAACATCATCAAAGTCTGTCTGAGGCTAGTTTACCTTTTGGTAAGCTACCAAATGATTTAACATAATGGCTACAAAATGGCTTTTGTAGGTGTGTAGAGTATATGTGTAGCATGCTGATATACAATGTGTGTTCATGCATGTCTGATGGCGTAGTTTTATGGCTGTTTTATACATATTTCATGTTTGCGTCTCTCTCATATATGCTGCATGATTCTCTGCTGTGTGCTCCACACCAGCTGCTGTGTGTCACATGATTTACTCTTGTGTTTTGTTTCTTTGAGAAAATTCATTGCATTTTGGAACCCTATAGACTACAAAGAATACAAAGTTGTAGGTGGTTGAGGCTTATTTTAATAACAACCCTCAAGAAGATTTGTTCTAATTAATTATCACTTGCAAATCACTGTGCCACTGTGACCTTCTGTGACCTTAGGGAGCAGTGTGTCATATACACCCTTGTTTCAGTGCTGTATTGGAAGCCTACATGCAGTTTCTGAATCAGTAAAGACAGCATGGCATCTCTTTGAAGTATCACACAGTAATTGTGTCTAAAGGGACCACCTACCTAGTTAGATTTGACTGCTTGAGGCATCCATTCTTTGAAAATATACTTTCTTTCTTTTCTTGTGCAAAGTAGTTTGACACGTTAAATCAGCAGCAGGTTGCAGTTTTCAAATGATTTATTTGCCCTATTTAGGCATTATTATAAAGACTATGGCATCATGCTAAGAAATGCAATGTGCTAGTTCACCCCCTGTCTGTCATCTTTCCTTTGTTAAGATATGTGGTGGTAGTTGGAAGAAAATCAGATGTTGTACCGTATTAACCAGGGTATGTGTTCGGAGTGGATTTGAGGAGTTTTGACCGCAGTGCACGGAATATGAAACAAAAAAACAACAAAAAAATAATAATTAGAGTCACCTTATCTCTCACTCCATCTTTATCTAATTTCTCTAAACCAGTGTCTGAAGTACATGTGAGCAAGAGGAGGATGAGGAGAGCGCAAATTATCTTAGTGGGAATAAATCTGCCTCCTGTGAAATGCCCATAGCTGACTTTGCTCAGCCTATTTACACCACTGTGTTTTAATGTTGGTGATAATGGTGTTACTCTGAGAGTTCAATATTTTTTCAGGTGGTTATTGAACTATTTAAAAGGTTAATTTTGGAAGTGTACAAACATACTGTAGAAATATAAAATATCAATAAATGTTGCTCATATAGAACATGTTTTTAGACTGAAAACCTCCGCCACAGTAATACTTTAGTCTTGAAGGGCATGGCGAAGCACATAATTATATTCTCTTGATTAAAATCTTGCCGTGGAACTAATAGGATTGACATGCTTTTTGGGAAGACACATTGATCATGAAAGAAAATCCACAGTAGCTTTTTTAAATTCAGATCCTTCAGCAACCCATGGTGCATACCTTGCCATCAAATGCATTATTTACAAATATATATTCAGTTACATGTGCACTATAATATGTAATCATATTATCAAAAAAGAATTAGACTGAGGAAAAGATAAAACCATTATTGATTCATGTGTATTATAGCTCTGGCTCTTAGGAACGTCTGGTATATTGCCTAGCTCAAATCAATTGTACTTTAAATAGGAGGCACTTGGCTGTGACAGAGGGTCTGAGAAATGACCCTGTAATGCTGCTGGCAGCTAAATCAAAAGGGTTTTTTAGGAACAATGGTCGGCAACAAGAACAAAAGGGGAGAAAGGTCACATAAATTAATTCAAATTAATTAAGGTTAATGAAGTGAAATTGAGCAGGGAGAATTATAAACATCCTTGAAAGTGAAAGTGAAAGTAATTTCTATGTTCTGTCTGGAATTAGTATTGTGGCATAAAACGGTGTCTCAAAGGAATAGTCTGTATTGGATAAAAACCTAGTTTCTCCTGTTGATGACCTTGGAGCTCACAAAAAGATTACCTGGTCTGTTATCTTTCTAACTTATTTTGTTACTACCTCGTGGCAATCTGATGTACCTATGGGTCTCTGATGGGCTCATTTCCTATAAAATTGGGAAAATCCAAACCTGAAATAGGGAAATTACCTAATTATAGGCCACTATCTGTATCACTGTATCATCTCATAGTGGGTGGATGCTAATAAAAATAGGTCACTTCAGATGTTTGTACAACAGTGGAGTCAGGTGTGAGGCAAAGAAACTGTGCTACTCTCCAATTTTGGATATAGTTATAGCCAGAATATATTAACAGGTTGACAACAAATAGTTTCTTCTTTTGTTTTGCTCTTTAAAACACTTGTTAATGGTGGTAGACATTATTTAAATTTGAGGAATTTCTAACAGTGCCACTGTGCATTACTTGTAAATACAAAGTCAGATCTCAAACTGTGGCTAAAAGATGTCAACTGCTATCTAGTTAAAGGGTATTAGTCACAGTTAGTGCTGACTGTTGGTGCATGTGATAGCACTGTCACCTCACACAACAAAAGGTTCTTTGTACAAATGTGCTCTCTTCGTGTTTCTCAGTATAGTGGTATTTAGATCTTGTTTCACATTCATGCATTGCACACAGGAAGTGATTAATTTTATAAGGCACACAGAGGCAACAGCAACATTATGACAGTAAAGCGAGATTGCTGCAAAGAGGTTGGAATTTGATTGAAAACATTAGTGTCCGCTAAAATATTCAGAAGTGAATTCTACAGCTCAGAAACCCTGTGGTTCAGCAGTACTGTATAGTGGGATATGCACTTCTTGCCCTCTGTGCAGCTGGTACACGAATGTTTCCCCAGTCAGGTCTGATATGTTACAAAATACCAAAATAATAACATCAACAACAACAAAAATCTCCAAAATAAGTCCGTAAAGAATTTACTCATAATAACAGAATCACAATGTAATGGGACACAGCTATTTAGGAAAAGAGGGTGTGAATTATGAGCTTGAATGATGTGGTTGGAATATAAAAACTGCATAAGGGGAGTCTAGAGTGGTCACATTACATTTATGAAAGGCTGACACTGAATGATTTTCCATGTAGAGAAACAAACTCCCATAAATTTAGCTATTCCATAAATGCCTGCTTTCTAAACCACTAGACTGATTTGTGGAGGCGGATGCAGATGTTGATTAATGCTGCATACTGACTCTTTTCTAAGTCCTGAGTCTTGAGAGCGTGGTAAAGCTCTGGCCAGAAGTCTTTTCATGCTCAGCACTTTGTTGCAATATTGATGATTTGCTAGCTTTCTAAATTCAGTCCCTTATAACTTCAGAAATAAGCAGAGGATATAAGTCCATGTGCCTTCATTGTGAAGCAGAATGGAGTGTATTATCTTGATGGACAGTGCACAGGCTTGCTGAACGCGTTGAACTTGCTCAAATTTGTTTCTTTCAGTCTTGCGAGTCTTGACAGCTTAACTAATGGTACCCAACCTGAGTCAGCTTAATACAGACTCACATCAGCACTTCCTGTATTCACAACCTTGATCAGACCATAAAATTATATAGAGAAAAAAATGTTTAAAGTATCACACATCAATTTAGTTCAAAGTCGAACCCTTGCAGCCATTATTTTTTTAAATATGCTGCGTCCCATGATCATGGCTTGATTAATACAGAGCAGATTTTAAGTTTCTTTGGGAATGTAGACTTTTACTAAGTGCCTAATAAAGAAAGCAAATAGCTTTTTCTCACTTCTCTCTCATCTCAACTGTAGGAAATTTAGAGCGACTATGAGTTTAGCCAGACACTGAGTCCTGAAGTGTTTTAGAGTGGTGTCAGAATCCTGATTATGAACCTGCAGTCATGTAGAGATACATTAATTCGGTGGAGTTTGCCCACTTAAACAGCATCTCAATAATCTAGTGGTGGCCTGGTAAAAATAAAACTACAAGACACATGGAATCCCTCCTGAGAGTCTGTGAGAGGAGACTTCAGGTCACTTGCACTTATGCTGCCCACTGGCCTTTACTGTACCTAATTCTCAGTGTTGAGGTGCTTAAAAGCATTCAACAGCTTACATCAGGGTAAGCTCCTGTAATGGTTTGCTGCAGTGTGTGTCTGGGGAGAGAGGCCTGTGGCAGACCATGAAGAAGAGCAAAGCATTATGTTATGTAACAACACAATGGGGAAAAGAACTGGTGGAGTGACCTTTTGTGACCTTGACATTTAAGCTGCATTTTGACAAAACTTGATTTCATCTTGGTGACTTAAGGAGAGATGTGAACTTATACAATAACACCAAGTCCAATTCCAGGCAGACAGTTTGACCACATTACCATGTTAAGCTTCTGCAGGGACATCCAGTGCTGCCCCATAACCACTGGTTTTTCATCACAGACTGTATATAAAAATGGAAGTAGTATTCCTGTTACAAAACAAACACCCCTTTTGGAGCCTTGAGATTTGCGATTGGTCCAGCGCCATGACAGTTGTTGCAAGTGGAAAGTCACAGTGATCACCTACAATCATCGCACTATTGCCCACTCACATATTTTCCTCTAAATTGGACATCATTTACAAAATTGACATCATGTTCTATTTAAGAAGATCTGAAACTAGTGATTGAGACCGGGAGAGCGCTGCTACTTTCAGCGTACTTTATGGCTGTCTTTCTTTTCAAACCGGTATACAATCTATGGTTCTTCATTGTTTTTTTAGCCATATGAGTATCATCTGTCACACTGTTTTTCTACATCCATCAGTAGTATTTTGATTTTTACCACATAAAAAGAAGACCTTTAATGTTGGTGTTTGAAGGATTCAACAATTATACTACAATTATATTTATCCCTTAATCTTACTAGGGGTTAAGAATATTTGAGGAAAAAAAAAGAACTGACTTAGAAGGAAATATATGCCTCTCAGAGCAGCATACCTTGGTTGGAGCTGTTGGAGGGAAAGCGGTCTGTTTTCTTCAGGGTGCGAAAATGGACCTTTTTGCTGGCTTGGCTCTCCCCATAGAGACCAATCGACTGGACCTGAATTATATAGTCTGTCTCCTCCTCCAGGTCCCAAAGAACACAAGAGCGGCTGGTGGTGTTGACTTCACGAATAAATCGCTGCATGTGCCCGTCCTGCCTCTGGGTATTGAAGGAAAAATAACACAAACCACTGGGTAAATAAAATAATCAATACAGTGGCCAGTGGGGTAATCACCACATACAAATGTCTCCCTGAGGATGATACTCCCTCCCATAAAAAAGACTTGAATACTGAATTCAGTCTTTACAGGGTAAAATTGCATCAATGACGAGTCGCCCTCCATCAAAATATTAAAAAGGCAAAGAAATAATAAATTATTGAATTCGGATTGTAAACACATTGACACACTCTCAAAATATGACTTTATCTTTCCAATATATTTTCAGATTAATCAAGAACCAGAGCTGTAAAAATCATTCCTTGTGCTTGCCCACTTTCTTACTGTCTTCTTTTCCTATGTTTTATGTGTTTTTAATAGTGTTGCTTGGGTGAAAGATCTGATTATACAGTATATATAAAAAAAATCTTGTTAGGCTTAATGAATAATTAATGGCGTAATGATTAATTGGCTGTATATGGTTAGTGTAATTCATATTCAGCTTTATAGCATGATGAACAGCTGTAAGGAGAGCTGTTTGGGCTTTTAAATGGCTCCACATTGATGTGATTTGAAAAAAAAAAACATCAGTACGATTACTGCAACATATGCCATTTCATCTTTTCGTGTTAGTTCATTGGTTTAAACCTTTGAAATCTTTTATCCTACAGGAAGATGCGGTTTGGCAGCCTCGCATACTTATGTGCACTTAGTGCTGTATCCTTGTTTTCTCTTGACAAATCAACCATGCCAAGTTTAATTTTAACTCCAAGCCTGAAGGTAAGATTAAGTCTCCATGCTGAGCAAAGCTTTAGGGGATTCTTAAAATATACGGTATTGAAATGAAAAGCAAACCTTTATTCACTTATGCAAATGTGCCACTGCTTACTCAGTATGCTGGACAAACCCAAAACTCTCCCTCAAGTTATTGAATTATTGTTCCATTGTCTGACATTTATTCACCACAATATACTGAATGTGACAGGACGTCAACAAATGCGACATGGCAGAAAATTGATTCCAGGTGCACTTCATACCCACTGCTTGTGTGGCATGCCAACAAAATTTCAACAGGACAGGACATTGGGGCTCAGAGCCAAAACACTATTAGCTACAGCTAAAAATAAAGCTTGATCTGCTGATCTTTTCATGGTCACTCTGATTTACAGATTGTTTGAAGGTTAGGACTCAGCGTACCTGTTGTGAAATAGAGAAGCCAATGATTATGTCTCCCTCTGGAACTTCCCAGGTTACAGTTGCCGAGTCGACCCGCAGATGCATGACGGACACATTGACAGGAGCTGGTGGCCGGTCTGGAGGAAAGTAAATGGAAAAAGAGAGGTCTATTATTTTAGCTGCTAGATATGGAATTATCCATGCCATCAGTCACCACACTGCAGCTGGCACTAATTTACCTCAGGTGGCTTGAATCAAGCTCACAGAGGTGATTCTAACTATTTGTTAAATATGGTTTATTTTATAAAACAAAATATGTTTCATGAGGGCTGTGTATATACTGGAGAAGGAAATTATTTTAATTATTCACTACACTGACTGAGAAGCTGTGTCTCTCTATTGTTGGTCATTTGCGACTTAAATGCATGCTCTACTCTGGCATCTATCTTTTTCCCCAACATTCCTCTACTTTAGTGTTCTTCCAAATAAAGGCCGTAAGCACAATTAATCTTTGATATGATGCACATTACTGTATAAAGTCCTTTACACAAATCAGATTATAAATTGGCGAGACCGCACATCTATTATCTTGCTCATGTGCATACATTTACAGAAATAATTTTTTAAAAGTCACAGTAATATGTTCCTTTTCCAGTTTCTCCTCTAAACAGCCTCATGATCAACCATTATCCTGACCGACAGGCCTTTTCAAAGTTACCGCATCTATTCCATGTTCACCAATGTCTAACCATGGATGCTTTGCCTCACCTGTCTATTCGCTAGGATAGATCATGATTTGATTGCTGGTGCACGTCCTGTTTACCAAGTGGAGACAAAAGCATGTGAAGGAAAAAGCAGGAGAAAGTGAGGGTGACAGCTCTAACAGAGGGGCCTCAGTCTCCACGCAATCGCTCAGATCAGATGGATTGATGGGATGGAATTGGCTCTGTCGATGGGGACCTGGAGGCCATCCACATTGCTTTTGTTATTAATGTAAGTCTGATGGGCTTTTGTGCGTTATCACACAGGCTATCTGATACATTGTTTAGAGGCTTATGTGAGTAGAAACATGCTGTCACATGAATGATGTGAAGAATGATGAAAAAAGATCCAAACAGTTGATTTGGCAGAGATTTATTTTTTTATGCCGGATGCCCTTTCCAATGCACCCATTCATCTGGGCTTGACTGGCACTAGGAGTACACTGGCTGTGGCACCCTGTGGCTGGGGTAAATTTTAGTGTCCAATTAATAATTAGTAATGGGAATTGGGTATCTTCCTCAGGAGTACTTGAACCAGCAACCTTCTGGTGTCCTACAAATATAATACAGGAAAAACATGCTTTACCTGATGAGTTATAACCATAAAGACTTTAAGCAGTAGTAAAATTTCTACTGTAAGTTGCAGTTTTCTGTAACAGTTCAGCACTTATCATAGACCAGTTATCAAAAGTGGACATAAACTTCCAGTTGGCTAGTAAAGTACAACCCTGGAAATCAGAGTATACTGAATAGCCACCAAGCAAACTCCACTGGTTGCAAAACAATTCCATTTGAATGGAAGTATATAAGTAAAATCAGCCTACTTCTCACTTGATTTCTGAGGAGTTAATGGTAAAATGATAAAGCACTGGACATCAGAGTGACTGACAGCTTGTATCATCCAGTAGTTGCCTGGTTGCGGGTGATGGCTGTGACCCTCTATGACAAAACCTGTCATGTAATGGTAAAACTGTGAACCTTAAGTCTTTAAAAGGGGAGTTTGTTTGCAATCGTACAATTAAGACGATTTTCGGGTATAGTCTATGGGGAAAAACACAAGTATAGATACTTTTCTTATTGAGTTGTAACCATAGCAGTTCTCATATGACGGAATATTAATTAACAATACAGTCCGTTTGTATTTCAAATACTTTAATTCACTTTTAACTTACAGCCATTGATGCAGTATATCCATAGTACAGTTAAAATGAGAGACAAAGGCACGTGCTGCAGGGCTATATTTTATTTGAAAAGTGCACTCGAGAGAGAAAGATGAAAGACAAAATGGGAGCCATTTCAAATGATTTGTTGATTCAGTCCCACTCAGATCCCTTTCCACTTATCTCACCTTGCCTCCTGTTTTATCTCTTATTTTCCCTTTCTCTTTTCCCTTCTGCCTCTTGCTCCCCTCTCCCCTCTTATCTTGGAGACAATCAACACTGGCCTCTGTGTTCAGTGCAAAAGGTGACATTGAAACAGATTGAGACCTTCATGAGGGCTATCAGTCTTTCCATCTCAGCCCTCATGGCAAAATGCACGTCAGGTCAAACCCTGGTGTGGCGTTCTTTTCCTCATGTTCAGGACACGCTAAGAGATTGGTTTGCAGAAGAGAGCGAATGAGCTGGACAAGAGGGACAGTGAGAAGAAATGAATGTTCTAACTGTTGAGCACAGGGGGAGAATATAGGACTTGGCCATTGCTAACACAGTCTGTAATACCTCTCAAGAGGTTAAGAGGTGACTTTTGACTCATTCTGTTCATCTAATGAGAAGCTCCTTCATCGAGGAAGTATTATAGGTTAAGACGTAGTATAGGTCAGGCGAGAGGGCAAGTCACATACTGTATAGAATGGTGCTGTCCTTGATCTTTGAAGAGCAAGGTGGAGGGGAAATACAGTACATTTATATTTATGCCTCTTGTGTCCTTGTGCATTGGACATATCTAAATGAGTAATTATATGTCTAATGTTGTCTTTGATGACAACACTGGTGAGCTGAAAATTAAATATAAAATCTGGCAACTGCCTCACAATTTATGTACTGTACATATATACCACTTTTTTCAACATAATCTTTTTTAATTACATCTCAAACTAAAATTCTCATACACTTCTTTCTCTTCTTGTATTATAATTATTATTTTTCTTCTTCTTCCACTGTGGTGATTTACAGCAGTTAGCATGTGCAATGATACTTTTTTTGTTTTTTGGAGTTTTAAGGCAGCTTGCATCCACAATATTGCATTACTGCCACCTTCTCTTTCCTTTACACACTTTAGCTACTGTATGTCTAATGCTCATGTATCTCTTCCTTTTTGGTGTTTTACAGCAATGTGTGTCTGTGATGTTGCTTTTTTGTTGTTGTTTCATGTGCACACCATATTTATGTCTAATTCTCATACATTTCCTCTTCTTCTTTGGTGATTTTCATCTATAATTTTGCATATCTGCATCTTTCTTCTCTTTCTTTTTGCACATCCGTACCATTCAGCCTTCCATCTCTAAAGACACTCAGGAGATTTTAACATTTAATCCCAAATGCACATTTTCCAAAGTAACAGGAGAGTTTATTTTCTCCTCAAGGACAAACCTGATTAGTTAACAAACAAGCACAGGGTCAGGTTCAACATTTATCTGAGATGCATCACATTAATTGTCTCTTGAAGCTCATCGTCATTTAGGAAATGAGGGCTACAGACAGCCATGTATAGGCAAAAATGCTGCCACTAACCATCGTCTGCAGGTCATTTACTGATGATGGAGCAAGTGATAGTTTATTCAGAGCAGGTCATGAATCATCACTAATGTGTAGGTATCTATTTCCTATATGGTATTTGGTATTGGGGGCCACATCCAGTGTATTTCTAGTTCCATTCCCAAGCTCACATAATTGGAAGGGTTGCGTCAGGAAGGGCATTTGGTGTAAAAATCTTTGCCAAATCAAATATGTGGATTATTCGCTGTGGCGACCTCTACAGAGGGAGAAGCCGTATGAGAGTGGGGAAAAAAGATAAGTAAGACAGCATTGACCTTTCTAAAATGAAATCACAGCTGGCTCACGATCAAACAATGATTTTTCTAATGCAAATATTTTTTATTGATGTGAAGTCCAGTCATCGCCCCATTGTTCCCTCCAGCCTGTTTGATGTTCCCTTCTGCACTAATAAGGATCACAGTGAACACTTCAATATTTGTACTCTGCCACTTGTCCTTCAGTAAGAATGCATTATATATGACCTGAAATCAAACAACCTTATGTCACAGCGGCCAAGGAGTGTGTCAGTGCAAATAAATGGTATGACCCCTCTTAGGATGCTATGGACATTAAGGACATTATCTTCTCATCTAACCAGAGTGAGCACAGTGATATAGTCAAAAGATCTCTGAATGGCTGACTGGCCTCATGAAACAGAGCACAATCGGAATTAGTCAGAGGGAGACAAGGAGATACCATCTTGTTTTGTGACCTCTATATTTACTTGCATGACACCTACAGAACATCCTGATGAATACATTCATTACTGGTTGGTTCACAGCATCCGTTTTTATTAATGTTATCACACAAAAGACAACCTGTCCAGCTTTTGGACGGCAATAATCTTGGATAACATTGATGCACAAGATGAATCTAAAGTAGGAAAATTAAAAAAAAAAAAAAAAAAAAAGATGGAATGACAGGAAATTATATAATCTCTATGATTCATTGGTAGCACACTTTAACAGGTGACATGCCATTTCTATATCTCAGTTTGATCTGATTCTGTCTAAAGAAAATGTGTGGAAGAAATATTTCAGCCAGGACAAAATTTTGTATTCCTGCTATTTTGTGTTTTTGCACCTAATCTGAGATATTAAGTGATGACAATTATAAGGCAAAGAAATTCCTGCCAAGGAAGCACCACTTAAAGTCACTGACATCAATCAAGATATTGTATCAGACATTGTGTCTGGATTTCAGTTTTTATGGTCAAATGATCCATTTCTGCTCCATGTCTTCCCTTGGGTGTTTTTTTAAATTCAACATTAAAACATTTAAGAGAAGATTTTAAAAGTTTCAATGCTGATTTACGGTTTAAAATAAAAATAAAAATCTCTCTGAATCTGTAAGTGTACACAAAGACAGAGGCTGTTCCTGCATGATTTTACCTAAATCTTTAAGTTGACATGAAGGAGTGCTAAACTCATTATTTATGAGCTCATTATAATGGACTCCATATTGATCAGTGCCCTCGTAATGATGCAGTAAAACTCTTTAATGGTCATAACTAATATTGTTTTATACACGTTTGAAAGGCAAAACACTGTGGTTTACCAAGGTGATGGTCTCTCACTGACCATATTTCAGTCTCTATTACCTCTAAGCCAATAAGTTTGAAGAGATGAGTGTAATATAATCTCCTCTAATACTTATTATACCCCAGTCCCTTGTGAAATAATATATTCACTTCTCTATTCTCACTGTTATTCTCACTGTTTCATGTGAATGCGTTTCAGAAGTATTGGAGAGAATTCTAAATGGTTTTATCTGCACAGCAGGCAGTTGTCATGTAGCTGCTCACAAGTTTGCGGTGTTTAAAGTCAAATTATACTCTCAAGCAGTGTCATGCTTTGTTTTTTTTATTTCGGTCCTCCCATCTGCCCATTTTTAAGGTAATTTTCTCTGAATCTCTTTTCTTCTGAGATGCCTCTTTCACATCTGATGCCTTATGCGGGCAGTGACTTTGTGTGATTGTTGCCAAAATCTCATACTCTGATACATCTTGTGCAGCAACAACAGTATGACATATACTGTACCTACTGTATGGAGAACAGAGTATAGAAAACTTTGTCCAGCCATCTTTTTTTTCCTGATCAGTTCATAGCCTTTGCAGTTGTTCCACTTACTTCATTTTGCTTTGGGTCATTTTGTCTTCTTCCTCACAGAGAGGCTGTCCAGATTGGACCAAGTGCAACTCTAAGGTTAATTTAATCACTTGCTAAGTCCTGTTTTTTTTTTTTTAGCTAAAACCATTACTTCATCATCCAAAACACTGTAATGTGTGAGATGTAGAGATGCACAGAAAATAATCTGTGCACAATCACTAAGGAGTATTCATTTTTGGCTTTATTTTATTTTACATCTTCACAATTATCCAACAGTTGTGATGTATTTAACACTCAAAACAATGATTAAAAATGGGGTGTAATCAGATCAGCTGACATACTGTCTTCTGTTTTATTTGTATTCCATGAGATACAATTATGACAGCATGAGCAAACATTGACTCTGATTCACCAGCTGTCTATCTGTCAAGAACCTGAACCAGAATTATGAGCAGCAGATTGCCAATTTGAAGAATAAAATGAGCCTAGCCCTTCCAAAAAAAATCAATTTAACCCCTAATTGGCATTCGGTCATCATCTGAAGCTCTGCTTGGTGTGGGATTCATTTTCCATCATGCTTGTTTTCAGACCATGCAAATGTGAATATGGTTGCACACATTACAGATTTTCTTGACAGTTTGTAACTGGAAAAGGAAAAACACAAAGACAACACAAAAAACACAAAGACTATGCATTTGTTCCATTTGCCTTTTTTGATCAGGGATTTTTCTCAAAGAATAGTGTAAATATTAGACACCTAAGCCTCTATTTACTACATTAACATCTGTTTAACATGTCATTTTGTTTTGTATAAATCAGAAATCACACCTATATCCACATAGACAAGACTCATGTTAAAATCAAATCTCATCTAGAGAGAAAAAAGGGAAATGGGCTTTACTATACCATATACTGACTTTCACCATCGGTACATAATTTTGGATCACATTTAAAACATTTAACAGAATTTTAATAATTGTGTAACCTATGAGATACTATACTGCATGTCCCTTTGTTCCTGATTATGCCTTAGCAAGTTTCACCATGACCCAAAGAGGTTTACACTTAATTTAAACCTTTCTCCTCACTGAATCCCATAGTCTCATTGCATGCATAGGCACGGCCATAATGAAGTCACTGTTTATTTTCATTTACTTTGAAGCTGATTGCCCCAGCCAAATGTTTATTTATAACCATGTGTAAGATTCGTCTTTTTAATTTTAATTCTAGCTTTCTTGACAACCCCATGCAGAACTCCACTGAGATCAGAGATACTTCTAGCATCTCACATGTCAGCACAGAACATGACAAAAGCTCTGAATATTTGTCTGAGGCAGACAGTGCACGCACCCACAGGAAACAATGAAGTGCCACTCTGATTCCCTCAAGGCGCTAACACATGCAAGACCCAGTTCCTTTCAGAGAAGAAATGATGGAAGTAGACAGATGGATAAAGAGACAGAGAGGGTGTAGGTGCACACATGAATTATTTCTGAAGCAAAACTCGAATCACAGCTTGTGATGATAAGAATGAAAAAACAGTTTTTACTGCATTTACATATATGTTTGAGCTTCTGTGACTTTCTGGCACACCGATATAGAGAAGTGAATGACCATGTATATGTTCACTAATAGCAAGTAGACTGTACACCAATAAAATTTATCCAATTTAGTCAATCAGGACTGAGAGAAACGGACCCTTCCAAGTAACCAAACACAGTGGAAAACGTTGAAAATGCATGTGGTACAGATTTTGTCTCTGTACATCAGTCCTTTCCTTTCCTTTCCTTTAAAAAAAAGTGTAATTTTAGATAGTGAAAATAGTGAAATAGTGAAAATCAGATAGTATAATTTTAATTCAAATAATAGATTAAACAACAAACGGAATTGTTTTGTTAATGATTCATATAGTCTGAATGATTAGGATGATATAAATCACCATAAATAAGTGTTAGTAGTTGAAGTGGATCTATTACAAAATATTTTAAGTCATGATTCACTCGTGAGGGAATAAATAGTAGAATTAAGTGCATCACCTAGCCGAGATTAAGTTAAAACCCTCGTTTAACACTGACAAACACACATCGACTTGAGTGTGACTAATGACGCATTTTCAGTGCACACAGACTCATTTGACTTGTACTTACTCGCTCCTACTAAGAACATGTCGCTGCCGAAAAGCAACAGGACCACGGAGTTGACCAAAACAAGCAGGCGAGTCATGTCTCCCGTGGATGTCGTTGCTCTTGTCGGGTTGTAAACGCAGTTCTTCTATGCTTGAAAGGCAACGGAACGATTGTAGTTCATTATCTCTGTTATAGCATGTTGAAATTCCTTTGATGAATGAAAGCTGGCTGAATCGGTCCCGAGCTGCTCAGTTCACCAAACACGTGAAACGGTCAAAGTGGGCAAATGAAAATTGTGTCTTCACCAACATTTTTGTCGAGCCCGGGCGGAATCTTGATCTCGAGGTTTAAATCCACGAGTCTCTCCATCCTCGTTCTCCTTCAGACTAAGAGACACGCGTGCAGCTCTGGTTGACTTCCATCATCATTGAACCTTATCCTGGGTGAGTTTAGGTCGGTTCAGCACCATGGACAGCGCCTACAAGTTCCTCACTGCCTGTGTTTACGCCTTAGACTTGAATGTGTCTGTCCGTCACATTCTGCAGTGAGTCCTCTCCGATCCCGTAGATCTCACCCACTCTCTCTTCCCTTCCCCTTCTTTCTCCCCACCCACCCCCAATCACAGCTACCAAGACCTAAATGCAAACTCTAGACATGAGCAAATAAGATAGTATCGGTCCAAAATCACTGGATCAAATATTGAAGAGAAAAAGGGTAAAAATCATATACAATCTGTTAATCCCAAATGCTTCAGTAAAAACAAAAACAACATGCTGTAAAGAGACACGTCTGCCACCACCCTCACGATGTGACTGTTATCAGTCCAATACTGGACAAAATTGCAATTGGACAAAGAAAAAAATCTATTACAATATGTAAACCTTACTGTAAATATCATTTAAATGCAACTATAAACAAAAGCCACATGTTGTTAAGATAAATGTCCTCTGCCACCAATTATCCAATTAGTGAATTGGATAAAATTCAATATGATTCATAAGCTCTACATATAATGTAAATGCATTAATAAACAAGGGCAACATGGTGAAAAGACAGATGTCTGCTAACTTTGACATGTGGCAAGGATGGTAGTGAGGGCTGTAAATGTCTGCCACACAGATGGAGTGTTATTTTTTTTGATATGGTTAGTTATAGTGGTAAATACATCAGCATATATGTCTTTTTAGCTTCTCAGTTGTTTAAAAGACGATATCAGTCTGAATTTGTTATCGATACATACTGAAGGATGTGATATCTGTGTTTTATTGGTGACAGAAATGTGGTATGGAGCAGTCCCCATAGCAGACACCACTCACACTGTAGCATGCTTTAAAAATTCAGTAGCTTTAATATTTACTCCCAGCAGGCTGAGTGAGGAGTGTTGTTTTTATGGGTTGTTGCAGGAAGCAACAGGGGGTTATAATTCACCGTGTGTTGAATTAAAGGGACAGCCCATCACTATTAACATAGCACTGCTCTACCTATTCAGTAGAACAGACAAGGATAGATACTGTATAATGAGCATGAAATTTTTTTTTTTCAACCCACCCACCCCCAGTCCTCTTCATCATACACAGCACAGCACCATATTTTCAGGAGGATGAATCATGTTGATAAGCTGAGTGCATTGTTTTGTGGGACAAGCGTTTCTTGTCAGATTGCTTGTATGTATGAGAATCTGGCAGCACATGATGCAGCCCACTGTGGTCTACTGTTTTTAATAAGAGCTGAAAAATATATAATTATGTTGTTTCAAATTGCGATTCCAATTTGAAACAACATAATTTTTACACAGTGAAGGCTACCTTTTATTTGCTCTACTGTTTTAATGTCAATTCAATAAATGCAGTGCATACATTTTGTATAGTAAATGTTAAGTCAAAGCATGACAATGTACAATTCTGTATATTGTGATTCAGATCATAATTGCTATATGAAAACATATATTTGATATTTATCAAACTCATTTAACCTTATTGTTTTTATTCTGACACAGTGGAGAATGAATCTGTGTTTTATTTATGAATCAAATCCTGGAAATCCAATCTTAAAATATTTTTCGTATAAATAAATAGTATTTTTCGTTTGCCTGTGCCAACTGCATAAATTAAGCACTCAAAACCTATTAGTGGTCAAGAGAAGACTAGGGTAAGAGTAGTCTTTTACCCTGTCTGAGTTGTTGCCATGGTTTCAATGTGTTCACTGGTCCTGTGTGAGCTGGAGCAGACGCTGGCTTTCAAAAAAAAAAAAAAAAAGAGGACGTCAAAACTTGAGTTATTGGTGTTACCATGACAGCTGCCTATTTGTATTTGTCATTTCTGTGGCATTTGCCTCAATAAAAGAAAAGCAGCTTTTTAGTGACTCAGCATAGACATTGACATGTGAGGTAATTGTGGCTCACATCACACACTCATCTGTAATAACTTCCTAAATGTGAAGTTAGTACAGATACTGAGGTTCAGTTGGGTGTCAAAGAGTGCTGTAATAAGCTGTAATCAAATGATGATCCTCACCTAAATACCATTTTACAATTCACAAATGTTTTCAATTAGAGTTACCCAAGAGCTTGTTTTGTTGCAAAAAAACAAGCTGCTGTTTAAATCAAGTCTCACCATGCCTCAGTGTTGCCTCAAGAGGAATTCATTTTGCTGGTGTTCATTTAATACTGAAGCGTTTCAGAGGAGAGAGAGAGAAGGTCTCACATACAGCTTTGACCCAATGTGCTTGTATGATTCAAAGCATTAAAAATGAAAACGGTAACAATGACTTCTACTACTTCACACTACAATGTGTATAATATTTAATTAAAATTTAATTTACAAAAGAAGAGAAATTATCAATACACCTATGGGTTTTAAACATCCTACTTTATTCTAATATTGGTTTGACTTACTTGTTTTCACAGTTGCTACAGTGCACCACTGGCCCCTTTTGCTCAGCTTCTTTCTTTTACAGTCTGGGTAGAAAAAGTGTTCCTGCACATATACACAGTTGATCAAAATGGATTTTCTTTCTTCACGTGATATATATTTTTTTAAAACAACAGACTGTCAGTTAAATAGACAGCTTTATTTTCTGACATGAGGAATTATGCACCGTCCAAGGCAAAGCAGCTGGGAATGATGACTGCAGAGCTGATGTATGGTCTCAAAAGCAAAGAGGTTTTTTTTCCCTCTGAACTGATTAAATTCCTTTCCATTCAGAGTCAAATGTCAACATCTGCTTAGAAGACAATTTTACAAAGTGTAGATGTCAGCATTTTGTCAAAGAGCTCACCATTTTTTTTTCCTGTCACACACCTTGAAAGTAGATGTGGATTTATTCTTTCTTATTCAATTGTAAGGGTGTACGTGCTTATGCAAACTGACGGTACAGTTCATTAAATCCTTGAGCATTTTAGTTTTTTTATTACATTATTTTGTATGTGTGTTTTTATTTAAAAAAATGTTTCATGTTACTGTTTATGCTGTAGACTTATCAGACATCCTGGGAAAGAAACAGGTCCAATTAAAATCACTCTCAAACACTGTAGCATGGGGATTTTAGGTCAGTGGTGCCTTAAAGAGCTTGTTTTTTAATGAATAAATTAGTTGTAAGGTGATGTTGGGGGGTGTGGGTCACCTCAAAACCCAGAATTGTCATTTAATTGTAAAACTTTTCAACAAGATCCAGACAGTATTTAAGAAAGTAAATACCAGGAATTTAACGCAACTTGGCACAAGACAATGTTAATTGCTTGTACAGTGTTCTGTGTTTAGTCAAATAACTTTATAGCTAATGAGAGGACAGAAAGATGGCAGGATTTTAATAAGTTGTGGCAGACTGTTTATAGTTCACTTAGTCTGTCCTCCTAATGACTCCCAGACAATTTAAGTGTATAAGACTAGAGCATTATTTTGGAAAACTTGCTCCAATGTCTAAAGAGTTTTTGGCTGTTGTAACATGCAAAAGTATGAGTAGAGTATGAGCTTAAACGTTCACAATTGATCACTCTGGGAGAAATGAAATCAATCTTAAAGGATATAGAAATGATCACTCTTGGTCACTGTGAATATTCTCAGAGTTTGTTTGTCATTGTTCTTGATATTTTGTCTTCTTGTTTTCTATTGTATATTGACTGGATATTGTGCATATTCCATTCACACTATGTGAGAGTTGTCTGTGTTTGTCATGACTGTCATTTTAATATTGTCATGTTGCATTCTTGCCAGGTCTCTCATTACCTCGTTAAATGGAGGAGCTATACAGTATATGGAGGGTAAGACATATATTTACAAAACATAACTCTGCTAACTTGATGATAGTGTTGTCTCATTATTCTAGAAACTTTTAGCTACCTTTATTTCTGCTCTAGAGATCTCATGTTGCTTTGTGCTCGTCTTGACCTTCCTTTCTTCCTGAAACTGAATGTACAAAGTGGAACAGACAACCACCCAAGGTGAAAGGCATATATATGAATATTTACCTTGACTTTTGGTACAGAGGCCATTAGGAGAAGAGAGATGGTGACAGCTGGAATCTTCAAATGGGGCAGAAGCACAGCGCTGCATACAGATCAGGGATGAGGAGCTGCTGGAGACCAAACAAAACAACATACAATACAACCATGACACAGTGTGTCATGTGTTACATGTTTGCAGTAAGTCACAAGATGTAGCAGCGATGAATACGCGTCTTCCTGTGAATGGTTTACGTGACTTATGCATCTTTCCGCATATGTTGGGATTCATTAATTAGTCTGACGGTCAAAAGTGACCATTTGTTTAAAACTAATCAGATTTCATCCTTTAACACTCACCAGTGGAGACAGAAAGTCTAAGAGAACGCTAAATGGTCACCAGCCCACATTGTATAGGCCAGCAGTATCCTTTAGTACTTTTTACTGCACCAGTGCACATATAATTAAATTTCCCTGTAGTTACTGTTGCCCTTGACTCATCATTCAGCACATCCATGGTGGTCAATTACCAGATACAATTGGAGGGTGTGCTGAGCTTCTTGCTGCCTCAGGCTTCCTTATAATAAATAAACTGACAGTGAGTCATATATCAGGAGAGTTTCTTAAGAAGCAGGTTTTAATAAATCATCCGGAATTTATTTATTTATTTATTTATTTATTTATTTATTTATTTATTTATTTATTTATTTTTTGATTCATACACACTGAGGAACTTTTGCTCTTTTATATATTTATCCAAACACTAAAATAGTCCTAATACAGATTGCTTCAGGTGATTTTCAGCCGAGTATAGGAGAGCGGCAGCTGTGTATATTGATTTCCAAGTAAGTTCATGCACTCTGTGGAGGTCTAGCCTAGTGACTCAATAATATAGAATTAATTTAGATGTTTTGGAATGGAACGTTTTCACAGTGTTTCATGAAATACACATTTTTTTTGGTTTGTGTATATCAAAAATCAATTTTGGCTCTTTCACAGTATTTGTAAAGCCTGAAAAAAACAGCAGTAAATTTTTGTCATGACAGCAATTGCACAGCATTATCACCTCAGGCTGTGAAGAACGCTTCAGTGAACTGATGATTATTTAAGAATTCAGCGGACATGATCCATCATTAGTTTTCAGTTGAATCAGGTTATGTCTACACAACTAATTCAAGGCCACTATTATCTCAACCTTTATTTTAGTTTGGGTCCACCAGGAAGGTTTAGGAATACCGAGTGACTTAACGAGACTTTGCAGTGAAAAGAGTCAGGCTTTATATTTGAAAATAAAGAGATCCTAAAATTGTTTCTGTCAGAGAACAGAGTGATAAGATTAAGTGGAATTCATTTATCATGCCACCTATAATATTTTACCCTATAGTTTCCCCTGAAAAAATAGCATCGTTGTCTTTGATTATCTACTTCACAGCTGCTCATTTCACAAAATCTGTAGACGTCATATGTCATGGTTACAAGAGCTCTCAAATCTATTGGACCAACATGCTCTTGCTTGATGGATTCCATTAATGTAATGACATCAAAGCCCAGAAGAGAAAACTTGTTTATGGTGAGAATAATGCCAACTGAACACCACTGGAAACAGCAGACAACATTTGGAGATGAAAGCACATCTCTTCTCATCTGTGTTGAAGTGCTTTTGTTTTTCCCCAGAGGACAGCGTGGGATTATCCTCACAAGATGCTAATGACGTGTTGCCTTCTGCAGGGATCAGTCATCAATCTGTGTACGAGTCGCCATTTTCTCATCATGGCAGCAGTGATGAACAGAGGGAGGGGAGAGAGTGATCAGAACTCCCATCCCGCTTAACACTGTGGCTCTTGTCAAGGTGAGCTGCTCGTCAATCGTATCAGTGTGGGACATTAATGGTAATTTCTTCAGCCTGAGAAACCGCTTTTGAAAACTTGCTGCATACATTAACATCAACACCATCTTACACTGATGAAAAGAATGTAAAATATCCATTCATGCTCAACATAAGGATTCTTTGGCTGTTTGATGAATTAATGACTGCTCTTGTTATGTTTGGTTATGTCGCCAGGGGAGAACAGGAAAAAAAGAGCAAAAAAACATTGCACTATTTATACTTATGTGAAAAAAAAGGCCATGTTTTTTTGCAATTTTAATATTATAATGTATTTGACACTTCAAAGCCTTAACCCAATTTTAAGTGAAAAATCATATTTTTTTCTTATTTCTTTGTAAATAGCTTCCTTGTGCACAAAATGCACTTGTGGTTGTAGATGCAAAGAAAAAGTCAAACCTCAGTGGTCTCAAATCAACACTGTGGTCACTGACCTAACCTTACAGTCATGTGAGCTTGTACACAATTGGACACTGTATGACACAGAAGTGGGTTTAATATTAGACCATAGCATGATTTATACCGTTTGTTACTAAATGACCATGTCAGTGTCCAACACATATGTGTATAATGTCATGTTTTGAGGATGAACATTGTGTCCAAGCTTAGAATTCAGGGAAAATGTTGATTCATACAAAAGGACTGGAGAACAATGTCCACCTTTTTTTTCTTCCCTTATTTCCTAAATGGCATAAAATGGCACAAAATGTTCACCTTTGTGGATATACAGAAAAGAGCCATCATTTTCAACAAGGGGCCTTCTGCAAGGAGTTTGCATGTTCTCCCCGTGGTGCGTGGGTTCTCACCGGGTACTCCGGCTTCCTCCCACAGTCCAAAAACATGCAGATTTGGGGATTAGTTTAATTGGACACTCTAAATTGCCCGTAGGTATGAATGTGAGAGTGAATGGTTGTCTGTCTCTATGTGGCCCTGTGATGGACTGGTGACCTGTCCAGGGTGTACCCTGCCTCTCGCCCTATGTTAGCTGGAGATAGGCACCAGTGCCCCCCGCGACCCTTAGTGGATAAAGCGGTAGAAAATGAGTGAGTGAGAGAGCCATCATTTTCCCTCTTGAAGAAGAAGCATGACTTTTTCATCGCAGTTTCATAGAGATGTACAAAACGTTGTAACACTGACCTCTGCTGGACGGCAGGAGTATAGTAATACTCAAAACTACAGTTAAAATGTCTGGTAATGTTCATAAGAAAGATCTACATTGTGGCAGATATGTTTTATGCATCCGTTAAGAGATGCTGCACTCTTAGTTGTTATGTCAGCTGGAAATATTTTACTATTCTAATAAGTTTACTCTATTTGCTGTTTATTTAAACGCAGCCCAACATTGTTTACTTTTTGATAAATGAAAACCCTTTTTTCCTCACAATTCAGAGGGTTTTTTTCATCAACTATATGAATAAATAAATGATATATTCTCTTCAGAATGTCTCTCAACTACCAAATAATATTAAATCAAATAAAAAGGTATTTTTCAGCATGAATAAATGTAAAGCAATTTTGTCTGTGACTATATTATAGCTTTCTGGCATTTCAGGAATGCTGACTCACAGTTCCTGTTTCCGGTCCATTCAGGAAATGGCAGAGTTTAACCCCTGGCTGCTGAAGCGACTCCATGCTCTTATCATCAAGATACTGTCTGAGCCTCCAGGGAAAGTTAGACGATCAAAAGCCACTGTAATTTCCTAAAAGCAGTTGTTTTAAGGGCTTCCTGTTGGTTGCTGTGGACTCCCACTCTCTGTGCTGAGGTAAACATATACTCCAACATTTATCTGACTTTCTTTGTTGATTTTATGTATCAACAAACAGTAATTCAATATAAAATTTGACCACAAATTTCATTTCGTCTGTTGGAAATGTCACATCCTGGGCATGAGCGTGTCATCATCTTTAAATGTAAAATTTTTTATATTTTGTGCACAAAGCTGACATGTTTTTTTTTTTTTTTTTTTTTTTATAGAACTGCATAGTTAATCTAAAAGTTAAGGTAGTAATTTTAATGTGAATGGATAATATTGAAATCATTTTCCCCCCAGCATTATTTAGATAAATGGGATTGAAGACAAAATGAAGCTGAAAAAATATATATTTTATTTTGAAAAAAAAGTGATGCAATTTTTTTAATTCCTTGTTTTTATAGAACTAAATGACTGAAAGAATGAGAAAAGGAATAAAAAGTGCAAAGTCATTGTGCATGTAATCTCTGTACCCTGCAAAATTTTAATACTTATATCCACTTTCTCTACTCTAAACATTGTTCCTCATTGTGTATGTACACTATCAAATAAAGTACCGGTAGTGTACTTTATTTGAATGAGCCACCAAAAGCAGGACAGTCATTGGACAAAAGTTCTGAGTTTTTTTTTTTGACTGTGACATGAACCTACATGCTCTTACAGTAACTGGTAGACAGGGACGAAGCCATAAATAAGTAGCTTTTATATTCACTCATAAGGTACAGTACACGTAAAAACTATAAAAATATGTCCATTATAAAAAAATAAATTGCATACATTTCAAAGATGCTTGGTTGATTCTCTCTTTGGTTTATCAGCAGGAAAACTTTTTTTCCCTCACATCATGGCTGCATCTCATATTGTCCCTCTGTGGCAATGAAGAAGTCATTGAGAATGTTCTGCAGAAACTCAAAAGTGGGTCTGTTTTCAGGTTTCTGCTTCCAGCACATCATCATGATGTCGTAGAGTTCCTTGGGACATCCATCTGGACGCGGCATCCTGTACAGTCTGTCCAGACTCCTGACCACCTCTGGGTTTGTCATCCCTGATTGACAATATACAGTAAAAATGAATTAAGAAGAGGCAACATAAAATCTGGATTAACCAATTTCTAAACCATAAATTATATTGTGAGTGTACAAGATATTGTTCTGTACCTGGGTAGGGTATTCTTCCATATGTAACTATTTCCGTCAGGAGGATCCCAAAGGACCAGACATCTGACTTGATGCTGAATGTCCCAAAATTGATGGCCTCTGGAGCCGTCCACTTGACAGGAAATTTAGCACCTAGTTGTCAGATGGAGAGAGTGAAAGTGCAGATGAAAGAGGTGTTAAATTGGCTGGAGCCTGAGACTGTGTTGGCGTGAGTGCTCGTGTTCCTGTGTTTTTCTGTCGTCTGTTGACATAATGATTTCTCTATGCCATTTTCCACAGAAGTAGATTGATTGTATGTTACCAGTGCTGCATGACTGATTTCATTTTATTAGAGGTTTTACAGTAAGATAGAAAAATAAGGTCACTTGAGGTGACAGAATATTTCATTCCTGATTATGTGATTATTTATAAACAAATATTTTTTTTCCCAAATTAACTATACCATTGTATATTGTGTATATTTCATTATTAAAATGCAAATCATACATGACGCATTTGTGGAGAATAAAAACATCATTAAAACATATAATTTAACAGTAACCTGAGTAATGAACAACAGATGTAAATCTAAAGCCCTTTCTTGTTAAAATTGTTCCAAGCTGAGAGACTTAGTAGAAATCTAAAACCATATTTACTGTACGCTTCTCTGTACCTTCTTTTGCTGTGTACTCTGACTCGATGATACGTGCCAGGCCAAAATCTGCTATCTTGCAGTGCAGGGTCTCATTGACCAATATGTTGGCCGCACGCAGGTCTCGGTGGATGTAATTCTTCCTCTCGATGTATGCCATGCCTTCGGCAATCTGACATGTCAGGAATCAAATCAGGAAAGGAACAGATTTTCATTTGGAATTAGTAGTTGCATTATTTGAATCATACCAAAAACCAAAAGACATTAATCTATTCATTTGTTACAAGAAATTTGTACATTCAGTGCATAATATTTTAGTACAGTACATAATGTGTATCTGTTTTTATTTTTATTTTTTTTGTGGATACTATATTCAGTGGATAAGCATATGCAGCAGTGCAGCTAAAATACATGTGAATACTTGTGTTTGCGTGTATCGTAATGGCAGCAGAGTGGGTTAAACAGGATATGACTATGAGGGTGGGCGGGAGGGGGGGGTAAACTGTGTGTGTGTTAAAAAAAGCACAATTTCCTGTCCGGATGTTAATAATTGATTTAGCTTGAGGCTTTGAGCCAGAAAAGCAAGAGTCTCACTAGAGAAACCACACAACTGCTGCTGACAGTTTCCATGTGTATTAAGACCATGACTGGTGGCAAAATGCAGTCCTTGAGTTCAGTGCTGCTGTTACAGATAATGGCAAAAAATGAAAATGCAAAATGAAAATGCATAAAATGCAATGAATATGTCACAATATTACAATTACAAGTCTCTAACCTGTGCTGACATGTCTATCAGCTTATTGATCTGTAGCTTTTTCCCCTCGTCTGTTTTTAGAAAGTCTAGAAGACATCCTGCAGATGAGGAAAAAGAGAAGTAGCTTCACGAGAAAGAGAAATGAAACATAAAAGCATTTTCAACTGAAAAATACATTCCAGTTAAATTATTCACACGATAGGGACATATTACAACAATGAGATGGACTACGTTTCCGTAGTCCTTGAAGGACTCACAAATAAACACAATTGAATCAGCTGGTTGTGTGACAGTCATTTATATATATATATATATATATATATATATATATATATATATATATACATACATACATACATACATATGTATGTATGTG
>JAFBJR010000940.1:2074072-2142125 GCA_016785285.1 Brachirus orientalis
GTATGTATGTGTATATATATATATATATACACACATATATATATATACATATATATATATACATATATACATATAGTATATAGTCTATGTGTGTGTATGTATATATATGTATATATATATATATATACATATATATATACATATAAATTTATAATAATAAATTACCTTTATATTTTAGCTCATATTACATTATCTCAGAAAGTTAATGACAGTTCTATATTGAATGATTTATTTATTTTTTTACCATTGACCATGAACTCTGTGACAATGAGAATGGGCTCTTTGGTGACGACAGCATGAAGGCGCACCAGTCGCTCATGCTGCAGCTGCTTCATGAGGTTGGCCTCCTGGAGGAAGGCCTCAGGCTCCATGGTTCCCTCTTTTAGGGTCTTAATCGCAACCTTCTGCGTGTTCTTGTAGTAACCTGCGGTGAGAATTAAACACAGGTGCTGAAAGTGTGCTGTCTTCATCTAAATCTGAGTTATATGCAGTGACAGTAGTGTTCTCTTACCCATCCACACTTCTCCAAACTGCCCTGCTCCAAGTTTCTTCTGCATTTTCAGCGTCTCTCTGGGAATCTCCCATTCATCGTGTGCCCACGGCAGTTGTGGGGTCTTAGGCCTACAGGGAGCGTACAGTCTCCGACACAAACCGTCTGCCGTACCTGCACTCAAATATGACACATGCTAAATATAAAACTCATTGTTTTTTTCCTGATTTATTTGCTTAAAGCTGTACTGTCAAACATTTCCATATAAATAAATCTCAGGTAGTAAAGTGAGACGACAGCGAAATACTCAAACTAATGTTAAAAGAGAACAGTTGGAATATGGACCTAGAGTCGTCCTTTCAGAAAGCCTTGCCGGCTCCCCGACACGTCGGGTAAGTCTGGCGTGGCAGCAACTTTAGCAGTGTTTTGGCCCCAGAAGTTCCACACTGGAACTTTAATTAATTTGTTCACACTACCGGTTCATGTTTCCTTTAAATAACCTTGAACATCAAGTTTTTATAAGTTGTTGGATGATGGCAGCCAATCTAGAGATTTGGTCTTCTTATCTTGTGGTTTTGTCAGAAGAGTGGAAAAACGATCACTTGTCTCATACAGGAAACAAACAACATGTCACATCTCAGGGTTTAACTTGTCAGGGCAGATTAAAATTCTCAGCAGTAAACAGAATTTTTTTTTTTTTAATATTTAGAGTGACATGTTACTTAAATTACAGGTGCAAAAATAGTTCAAACTTTTCTGGGTGCAGGAAATGTATTTCTTTTCATGACTTACGGCTGTAATATATAACCAGTTCCTGGAGGGATGAGAATGTGGTGGAAGGAGAGATGTAGTAGCCACCTTTGTCCAAGCAGCGGATCTTGTAGTGTTTTACCACATCTCCTTGTTCTTTTTCATTACATTTATCTCTGACTGACAGCGAGAAGGACCCTACAGCGAAGACAAATAGTTATGAATACACTTGTGAATATTAACAGGTTTCTGTATATTCCGTACAGGGATGCATTGCCTCTGATATTTGGGTTTGTGATTACTTATTGTTGAGATTCACCTTTACAGGTCTCACTCTCTCGAACTAGAAAGGAGCCTGGTTTATTGCCAGGTGCCAAAAGGAGTCGTTCGGTTTCTTTCCGACTCAGTTCTTTGAAAAACCACCTGCAGCAGAAAGAGCCATAGAACGTATTTAATCAGAAGTAGAATCAGAAATAGAATTATTAATACAACGTTTTCATGCCAAGTATTATAATACAAGGAATTTGTTTTGGTGTTTTGATGCAGAGCAAACACAGTAGCAAGCAAACATGAATTAAGTTTTCAAGAAGAAGCCCGTAAATCGATAAAGTTTAAAGCTGATTAAACTGGAAGACAAGCAATTATTGTACAGGAAATAGCAAAACAAGGCAAAACTAACTTATTGTTTAACTGTATAAAAAAAAAATAAGAGTATAATAAATGCAATATACAATTTGAATGTATGTGCAGTATATGACAACGTGTGTGTGTGTGTGTGTGTGTGTGTGCAGGAGTTAACGCACATATCTTTAATTAAAAGCGTCAAAACGTTTTTAGGACTCCATACATTGTGCCGTAGTGTTGAATTACACAGTTTTATACTGATCACTGTTGTGTCTTTGATTGTTACTTACTTTTCAATCTCCAGTGTGTCTGCTCTAGCTACATAATTAGATGGAATGTATCCCTCTTGTCCAGTTGCCAATGATTTAGCCAGCCACCATTCTCCATTCCTTCATACAAGACAGTAAAATAAATTATATATGTGTGTGTGTGTGTTAACTGAACTATGAGTCACTATTACTAGGTACATAGAATAGATTATGGGAGCCTTACTCTTGCAAAATGGTAAGTTTGTCTCCCTTTTTGAAAGGTAGATCTGCTTCATTCTTCGCTTTAAAGTCGTGTAGAGCCACAAACACAGTCTCATCTGCAGTCAGGGAGAGCAAACAGTGAAAATGATGTGATTGTTTATATAAGAATTTTGCTTTAAGGTTTCCCGTTTATTTTAATAAATGCTCCTTCATATCCATCAGCACAATACTGTATTCTAAGCTCAAATACCACTTAGATATTTCTCAAGAATAAGAATTCCTCGGAGGAGATCGGAAGAAATCCATCCGAGTCGAAAAATGTAGCCTCCTCTTACTGTTACATGCAACAGTCAAATGTAGAAACAGGGCAGTTATTCTTCAGTAGAAAACGTGTGAGTTGTGTTCAGTGATTACCATTATTCAAATGGGTGTTTCCACTTCGTGCCTAGAGAAGCAGAAAAGTTTAGTTAAAATACATAATCAATTATTAAAATGAGAGGGAAGTCAATTAAAAATGTCAAATCAGTATATTATTTTCAAATCAGTATAAATTACACCACTTAGCTAAAAGGAGTAAAGTTTTGCCCTTTACTTACAATGTGATTCAGAGAATTGGAGGCCTGAGAGTTGTGTTTTCCTTTGCTGAATTCACCCTTGTTCACATTTTTCTGGCCACTGCAAGTGCAGCCCATCCTGAATATACAGTGGAAATCAATGCTTTTTTTTTCAGTATAATACAATAATAATACAAAATTACAGCCTAATATTGATCATTAGCAGTATCAAATGCAGTGTTCCCGCTAAGAGTCTCGGATAAGTGTCATACCTGGTGAGCTTTAATGAAGCTCTTTTCAGTCTCCACTCCTCCCACTGTGGATCCTGGAGTGAAAGTTCATGCCTGCTGCTGAAAATGAAATGCATTCACTCAAAAACATTTTTATTTTTGTCTTTTTTTTTTTTGTTTGTACTTACAGGTGTCACAAAATGCCTCTCATATGGGGAAGTATCATTTGCATTTACAGTTTAACACAGAGCCACAAAGTCATGTCAGAATCGAAACAGAGGAAGAATTAAGTGCTAAAAATAACTAAGATACAGATGCAGAAATACACAGTGAATGTCTGCATTTGCGTCAGTGTGACAGCGTCATGTTCTTCCATTACCGTCATATCTGAGTCTATTCGAAAACGCAGCCATATCAGGCATTTGTGTTCCGCATTTTTAAATAGACGTGATGTTGCAGTAATTCTCATTTGGAGAATTGTTTTCAACAGGTGGAATTATTTAAATTCAAATCATCACAATAGTTTAAGTTTATACTTGAATGTACCATGAGGTTCAAAATGCATAATGGGTAGTTTGGACTTTATTTGACTCACTGTTTATTGAATGACCTATGATGTGAGCAAGTACTGGTTGTGTCACCATGGTCAAATCAATAATTAAAAATGATAATTTATAATTAAATATGCCATAAAATGTCTCCAAGTTTACATTTAAAAACTTAAAAATTTATAATCTGTAATGACTATAATAAAATTCTTATTATAAGCACAAGTCACACTGCTCTGACAAGCTTAAGTTGCTTATTTTATTTTTAAGCTATTCAACCCTAACTTTCTATACATTATTGTACTTCTCAAATTTTTATTCAAACTTTAAAAAAGGTGATTTCAAAAATTTGTTTTGGCATATTTACTTTTACATCACCTTTTAAAGATTCTTTTCCCGACTTAATCCAAGCATTTCATGTGTCAAATCCTCATTCCTTGATAAACATTATTTTGTCCCCTCTAAAAATAATTATTAGATGTTCTTGTGTGATTATCATCAACTATGTGACTTTATGGCATTCAGGTAAAACTTTTTATATATATATATATAATTCTCTCCCAAATTGTTTATTTTAAAATAAACATTTTTCAGGATTTGATATGACTCCTCATGTTACCATAATACCATAATATTACAGTATTTGAATTGTAGCATTGGAATATTGTTGGCTAATAATACAATAAATACCTTGATCTTGTCCTGCAGGCTTGAATCGTAAAAAGTGCTCCAGATGTGCAATGTCTTCAAGTTCCTAATTAACAAGGAGCTGTCAGTATGTGTCGCTCTCACTCACTGTAACTTTCTCTCTCTCTCATTTGTTTGCTCCACCACACACACACACACACACACAGAGAGAGAGAAGGAAATCCCATCTCCCTTCTGAACTTAATTTACAATTGCCACCATGGCAGTTGATGGATAACAATGATGCCACAAAGCTAAGAAAAATAAGTAAGTAATTAATGTTGAAAAGTAAATAATGCATCACAGCAAATGTATTGATCAAACTAGAGGAGGGACCTCACAAACTGATATGGACAGCTGTAAATCAGCTGGTGGACCGTCCATGTTATCTGTCGATGTATAACAGTGAAAAGTCTAGGCTTCCGCTTGCAAAAGGGACTTTACTGTACTGCATGTGTTTTAATGTGATCATTGGTTACTGTGGCCGTGTGTGTGATAGGACATGGTTTCCATGACATACTGTGCCTTCCAGTTCCTCATTGCTGTTTTCAATTCAACAGTGCACTTCAACGGTTACACTACATGTTTACAAAACAGCAGTGTAGAATAGCAGTACACATAGCCACCACTAGATGGACTGGTGAACTACTTAAAAGGCTATTGAGAAACAGCATTAGAGTTTGTGGAAGACTGGAAGTGTAACCAGCACAAAGTGTCAATATTTCTATGTGCCATTGCAGTGTTAATGTTGGTTAGGTTTTTTCCCTACAAAACTCTGAAAAAGATTTTATATTACACCATCCTTCTTTCCTCACAACCCTTGTTTTTCTATATACTGTATAGTGATACTTTTTATTATCCAAAGTAGCTAATGTATATGAATGGAAAATGAATATTAAAAGCAAATTTGGTTTCATTTACTCTTCTGCATGAGTGCTTTCCATTTTATGGTTTGCTTATTTTGCATTTCCCTTCAGATATATTTAACAATCCTTGGTTGAGGTTTTATTTTCCACTAAATGCTGCCTGGTTTCTGTTGTTTACTATAGTTGACACTAGGTGGCATTGAAAGTCACATTTTATTCCCTGACTCTCCAGCAGTAGATTTGTTTCAAGACAGTAAGCCAGCTGTTCCCTCAAATAATGCCATTTATATTGATAGATAACCATTCAAATTTATATTTCCAATCTTTCGGGTAAAATCCTAAAGATGTATAAGTTATCAGTCGTGTTGTACTCTATGGAATCAGGCTCAGGGTTTTAAATGTGTAACATTTATATGCCCTTATCTGGTGCAGAGGCCAGCATATGCAGATGTAAAATTGTAATCTCAATATATCCAAGTAAAACAATGCTTTGGTTTTTCTCACCATACAGCACAGTTAACCAGCTCTTTCCTATTGTTACCTCAAAAATTAACTAAGGAGGGAATTCACCTGTTCCCCACAGACAATAAACTCAAAGTGATATGTCCTGGTGTTGTATTTGTGACCCTTTTGTTTCGGGTTTACATGTTGGATTAATATTAAATGTCATTGCAAACAAATCAAAGAAATTTGCAAGGAAGCTGTCACTCTGAGTACGTTGTAACCTACTGTATAAGTTCAGGGAACAATAAATCTTGCAGCACCGGAAGTGTTTGTTTCCTATGGGGATGCTTTATAAAACATGCAATGTGGGGATATTACTCTCTGGGCAAGACTTCACAGGTTTTTGTTTGGACCACCTGTGCCGTGTGTGGGGACCGTGTTGTAACTGTAGTTATCTAAAGGTACAACCCCACTTTACACACACAAACACACACACACACACACACACACACACACAAACACACACACACACACACACACACACACACACACATGCTCTGCAGGTGCATGGTGAGTGTTATTGAGTGCGTCCTGGTTACTAACTGCTGTTTCTCTTTATACTCCCTTCTTCTGGTTTTCCATCAGCCCTTGTTTTCTTCCCAGAGCTTGGCGGATGCTTGTGTGCAGCTCTGTTGGGGTCCCCAGACATTGCATCCTGCCTGCAGAAGAGTAGTAAGTGGCCCCACAGGATAACCTGAACAACAGTGGGAAAGAAAGGGAGCGTGGGTCTCCTTTAGTAACACAGTTCTGGCCACATCTGTGCCAAAAGCATACATGGTGCCAATAGCTGATTTTAAGTTCCCATTATTAATGTGAGTGTACACTGCATGTGACTGAATGTCTATGCAGTACATGAGCTTGTGTGTGTGTGTGTGTGTGTGTGTAGGCTATGAGGTTTTGAATCAATTATATCTTTGTGAGGACATTTTGACCTTGTGAGGACATCTTTGTTTGTCCTCAGGGTTAGGATTAGATTAGGGTAAGGGTTCAGCATTTCAGCACTGAATGTAAAGTTTTAGAATTGAATTAAGTATTTTAACTGTACTGTAAGTGCAATGTTTCAGATCTGATGAAAGCACATTCATTCACACGCACACGCACGCTCGCACACTTGCACACAGGCACACAAGCACACACCCGCACACACTTTCCTCAATTGTGATCCCCCTCCTCATCACAAGAGGCCCCTCTTTGACTTCCTGTCTGTGTGGGAACCATTTCTGTCCTCTGTCACACATGGAGTGAAAGAAGGTCTCTGCTCCTGCATTTGCCTGAAAAAAAGACAAGGTGATTGTCAATAAACATGGAACAATTGAACCCCCTCGATGTATTAAACAGGCACTTCTGCTGTTCCTGCTGGATGCTCAGGAGTTTCAGGAGAGCTTCACTTTTCCCAGTCTCTAGTTTCCTCCATGTCTGCTGCACAGCAGTCATCAAGCACAATGTGGGAAACCATACCGCATCACTTAAATTGTGTGGTTTTCTTTAATTGAAATGCTCCCTGCATATTTATTTATTTTTAAGTTAAGTTTTTTATTGTTTATTTCCTACTATATCAGTGTGATATGCAGCATATACAAGTACAAATCTCTGCTTTTTTCACAGTTAAACATTACCTGCCAACATCTTTGTTCAGATCCCACACCTGGGTTTTGCAGTAATGTAGTTGTGAGCAAACTTGTGCAGCTGTTCCAGTGGCAAGTTGCTCTGAGGTAAACATGGCTGCGGGAAAGTCCCTTATTATTGTGCTCAGGATGACGTTCTTCACTCCTCCAGTGTTTGCCATGGAAAAAAAAAACCTCTGTGCCAGCAAGCAGGTGCTTCCTCAAAAACGTGCTGCTTTTCCATAAGATCTGAGGATTACATTCTTCTCATTAAATCAAACATAAGTAGAACACTATGATGAAATAAGTTATGATAAATACTGACAGCTATCATTAAGGTTTCATCACATTTATGATGTCAGCGATTGTCTTACGAGTGTTGACACATTTCCTCATTTGCTGCATTTTGCTCACAGAAACAGTTTTACAGTAATGGGATTAGCCAGCTCCTTGAACCTGCTGACATAACTCTGAAACTCAATCTCCTCTTTAATCAGAAACTGAATGTCATAATTAGACATTATTAAAGGGGTTGTATGTAAGATCCATATGTAAAATTTTGGAAAGACTCAAGGTTGCCAGACATTTTAAGGAATCATTCCCACACAAACTGATTAACTGATCTATGAGGAAGGCAAATGTACTCTGTAAATTCAAATTTAAATTGTGAATAAACTGTGAATGTCATGTCATGTCATGTCATGTCATGTCATGTCATGTCATGTTAGCGTGTTTTCTTAGTTAATGGCAAAAGAGGAAACACCCCTTTACTTTCCATACTTCAATCTTGAGTCCATGTGCCGTTTCATGTTCTGGGGTGCAAAAGTAAACTGTTGCATGCAGGCAGGAACATGCTCTTGACTCTCTGCAGCAGCTTGTGGTGAGAGGCCTGCACCTCACTGTGGTGTTATGCAGTCAATCAGAGTGACACCAATTATGTATGTCACATGACCACAGGAGACTGCACATGGAAACCGTGAGAGGGGCACATCCATCAGCTCCATCTAATGGGGCTCACTGTAGTGGGAGACTGAATGAAGTCTCAGCAGACAGCCTCACACACCCATTCAGACCTTTCTGCAGAAGTTCGTTACACTTGTGTATGGGATATCTATTAATTTTTTTCACTTATCGTAGACAACAGTAACAGTAAATAGTGTCCCAGCTCAAGTGACCTGTTTTCATTCTTGTCCCAGTGCTTCACATGAGGCAATCATAGCTCTCCATAAAAGAACACATCATAACACACAAATTTAGTTCAATGAATTCAATAACATATAGGGTTCCACAAAGTACCTTTGGAGCCTGTAGAGCGGAGCACATTTCTCACTGTCACTTTGACAGGCGATAAATTGCATGTTATAAAATTTAATACACATTTTGGATTCTGTATGGAAATGTTTTTAATTGTGATATGTGAGAGTGCATTTTTATTTGGTTATAATTTGGTCCATCATTCCACTATCATAATATACAGTACCACAGTTGTAAAAGATTTATCTAGTCGATTTCAATATAATAGTATGTTACCCAACATGTTATGCTGAAAGATCAAAAAGTTGTATGAATACTTCTACATCTCCTCCCTCATTTTACACACACACGCACACACACAAACAAACATATATATATTATAATAGCACAAAGGAGTTTAAAACATATTTAATTTCAAAGATATTAAGTACAACACATCCAACCAAGGTAATACTCTCTGTGCCACAGAGAATAGCATTTTATAACTTATAAACACTGTTGGGCTGAAGTACAGTCGGTTGTGACTCCAATCATGACTTGATCTCGAAACTGTTTTTATAGAGATTTCAATAAAGCTATATCTGGTGACGTAGTAGATGAATTATTCATCCTTTTTGTTTTAGGTCTACCACTGAAATATTGCCATCAATATTACTCCATCTGCACAGTAGTAAGGTCAACATTCAAAATGAATAATATCAATATCTTCTGGCTTTCCAGAAAAGAACAAAGTTAACTAGAAAATATATATGATTTTGTATTGTTTCACATTAAATAGGCTGCTTAATCTGACATAAAATGTTATATATAGTATATATGTATATGATGCAGATATGACATTTTGAAGTCACAGATAAGGTGCCACAAAGCAGAACTGAACAGTGAACATTTTCATGTTCTGTCTGAGTTTCTTTGAGTGGATAACATGATCTAAATAATCTATGGCTAATAGGGGAAGTTTATAAACACCTGCCTTTTTAATGCATACAACTTTGCTTCACTCCTACACATGGAATTTACGGTACATTCAAGTTTTTAGGATTCCCTATTTTGTGCGACATGTAGTTGTGCATATGTTCGATTTCAGCATTAGAAATGCTACATAATAATAATATTGATGCTATTATGAGCAGGAATGTTCTTTCAGACTTCCTCTGCTGCAGCTTACTATCACTGCTCATGAGCATGTGCAGAATCACAGTTCCATTTCCAACTCTTTGTTGAAGCCACAAAGCTTGTACCTTCTTCTTTGTTTGTTTCAGTCTCAGAATCTTCAACATCAGCATAAGCACCATCCTCAGATTCTGCCTTCATTTTGCTTAGAGTATTAAGTGGAATTGATGTTGTGGTTTCCTTGGCAGCTCTGTTATCTTCCTCTTGATTTTCTGAGGTGTTTGCTGCACAGTTGTTTTCTTCCCCAGATTCCTCTGAATCTTCCTCAGCTTCATCCTCTCCATCAGCAGAATCTCCCTGGACTCTACTCCAGTCTTTATTGGGTATCTCAGTTTCCTCCCCTTCTTCTTCAGAGGCTTGAACATTGTCTTCATCAATACGGTTGCCTCTATTTGGCATGTCATGACATTCACATTGCGTCACATTTCTCTCAGTTTGTGCAATGTTTTCATCAAAAACTTTAACTTTTTCTAAAATTTCCTCTACATATGCATCTGGCTTCAGTGCCACCACATCATCAGGGCCTTCACTTTCATTCTTTGTCTCACTTGAATCATTTTTTTGACTCTCTTCAATCATATCACTTTCATCACTTGTGTGTTTAGCTTTGTCTGGGTTATTTTCAGGCTCACTGTCAGTGTTCTCTTCACCCTCTCTTCCAGTAAGCTGTTTGTCATCTTGTGCAGATTCGTCCTCTGTGTTATCTGAGGGTTCTTTCCTTCCTGTTTGTTCTTCTCCAACCTCTTCTCCTGCAGATTTACCCTCTGATGCAGAGCTGTCTCCATCATCACCTTCACTAATCTCATTCCCTGTCTCTTCAGCTTCTCCTGACTCTTCCTCTGCTGTCTCTCGTTCTTCAGTCTCATCTTCTGCTGTTACAGCCTCTGTTCCAGAATGCTCATTTTCAGCCTCTTGTGATCCCTGTCCAGCCTTTTCATTTTCCACTGGTTCCTTGTTTTTTTCTTCTTCATCATCATCTTGTTCCTCTTTAACAGAAGCCACAGTGGCACTAATTTCTTCATTCTGTTTAGATGGTTCTGTCTCATGAAGTTCTTCATCTGATGCCTTTTCAACATATTCTGCAGTTTCATCTGCAGTCTCGCTATCAGTTGAAGCTTCTGAGGAATCCTCTCCTTCTTCTGAATCATTTACATTCTTTACTGACTCAGTACCATCAGTGTCTGAGTCATGGTTCTTCTCCTCTGCTTCATTTTCAGTTATAGCCATTGGGCTTTCCTCTCTTGTGGATTCAAGAACAGTTTTTACAGTACCATGCTTATCTACAAGTTCCCCATCTTCAGATGTTTCTTGCTTTGGGGACAGCCTCCAAGCTTTAGACATATTATCAGTTTCCTCTGAAGATTCATCATTTGTTGAAACAATGCCTTCTGCAGAATTATCCTCACTGCTAGCAGCAGTTTCTTCTGCATTGTCAGTTTTCTCTGCTTCCTGTTTGTCAGATTCATATTCATTTGTGTTGGCCACATCTGTTGCATTTTCTTCTTCAGCTGTGTTGGTTTCAGCAGCTTGTTCCTTTTTTGCAGAAATTTCATCTCCAATTTCTTTTACAGCAGTTTCTTCGTCATCTGACTGATGCTCATCCGCACCGGCAGCTGGAACCCCCTCTTCCACTGCTGCATCTTTGTCAGATTCCTGTTCAGTTGTCTCTGCAACCTCACTCTTTTCTTCCACATCATCACCCTTTTCTGCAGCACTTTCATCATCGTCCTCTGCAGTTTCATCTTCATCATTTGTGCCAGCAGTCTCTTCTCCACCATCATCCATCTCTGCTTCCATGGTCTCATCCTCATCGGATTCACCTTCAGAAGTTGCAGCCACATCTGACTCTGTTGCAGGATTTTCCTCTTCAACATTGTTAACTTCTACAAGCTCTTCCATTGATTCATCTTCAGTGGTTACATCCTTTTCTTTTACTACAGCAGTCTCATCTTGAGTTGTTGCTGTTTGTTCTGCCTTGTCTGATATTTCATCACCTGTGGCATCGTCTTCGTCTGTAGTTTCATTTGTGGTGGCATTGTGGTTATCATCACTGGTGTCAGCAGTTTCTCCTCCTTCGTCAACCATCCCTACTTTCTCAGATTTATTTTCAGTCGTGGCAGCAATTTCACCTTCAGTTGTGTCATTGTTCTCATCTGCAGACTCATCTGCACTGGTGGAAGTGATCTTTTCTTCATCACTGACTGTTTCTCCTCCCAAATTCTCAACTTTACTAGACTCATGATTCTCCTCACCTTTTTCATCTTCAGCTGTGCTGGTTTCTGCGGATTCTTCCTTCTTTTCATTTTCAGAGGCTTCTGTAGCCTCTTCCTCAAGTTCATCTCCCCTTGTACGAACACATTCATCTTCTGTTGTTGCTTCTACAGTTGGTTCTTTTGGCTGCTCCTCACCTGCAGTGTCACTCTCTTCTACATTTTCCTCTTCAACTGTTGTGTCTTCAGCAGCTTCATCTTCAAGTTCATCTTCACTTGTAGCAGCAATGTCCTTTTCTACAACAAACTCCTTGTCTGTTTTTGCTTCATCACCTGTGGCTTCGCTCTCAGTTTCGTCTAAATTCTCTGTAGAATCATCATCATCACTTTTTGCAGCAGTCTCATCAAAAGACTCATCTCTATCAGATTCATGTTTAACCAAATCCATCACATTTTCACTTTCAGCTGTGATGGTTTCAGTAGCCTCTTCTTCATATTCATTCACACTTGTTGCAGAAATCCCCTTTTCCACCACATGCTTGTCTGTTGTTAGTTCCTTAGTTGTTTCCTTTGTTTCATCACCACCCCCTTCACTCTCCTCTGCAGATTCATCATCATTACTAGTGGCAACAGTCTGTTCCAGGTCTTCATCTACCCCTGCTACCACAGCATCCACTTTTTGTGATTCTTTACCAAAGCCATTTTCATTTCTGTCTGCCACACATTCTGTTGCATTTTCATCTTCAGCTGTGGTGGTTTGAGCATCTTCTTCAGGTTCTTTTTCACTTGTAGCAACAAGCTCATCATCTGTTGCTTCTATAGATTGATTCCTTGACAGTTTGTCACCTGTGGCTTCATTCTCTGCTAGAGTTTTATCTAAATTCTCTGCAGAATCATCATCATCATCACTTGCTGCAGCTATCTCGTCTGAAGCCTCATCGTTATCTGATTCAAGTTCATCTGAATCTACATTTTTTCCTTCAGTTGCAGTAGCTTCAGCTGTCGCTTCATCTTCACTTGTTTCAGTTATCTCACTTTTTCCACCTGCCATTTCAGCTGTTTGCTCTGATGATTCCTCAGCTTTGATTGTGACATTGTTCTCATTCACTAAATCACCTTCACTTGTGAGGGCAAGACCATCATCAAATGCCCCCTCTTCCACAGTCTCCTCTTTCTCAGGTTGTTGGGTATTTGTGGACACCACATCATCAGCTTCATTTTCACTTTCAGGTGTGGTGGCTTCAGGGGCCTCTTCTTCCAGTTTAGCTTCATTGGTGGCAGCAATCTCTTCTTCGCCATCAACTGTATCTGCTTCTGCAGGCTCGTCATCCACGGCAGTCTCTTGTATTGCAGTTTGAACTTCAGCTGTTTCATTGGTGACTTCATCTTTGCCTGTGACCTCCATCTCATCTTCAACTGACACCTGTTCTGCTGTTTTTTCTTCAGCCGTGTCACAATTCACATCTGCAAATTCCTGTGCCTTGGGGGTACGGATCTCCTTTTCATCAGTGATTGCCCCCTCAGTCGCAACCTCACTTTTATCACATTCATGGTCACTAATGTCTGCCATAGTGTTTCTTTCTCCACTTTCATCTTTAGATGTATTAGACTCTGAGATTTCCTCTTCATTTATGACAGCAGTCTCATCAATGCTTGATTTTTTTGCTGGTTCTTCAGCTGATGCCAATTTGTTGTTTTTCTCTGCAGAATCATGTGCTACAGTTGCAGGAATTTCTTCTTCATTATCCACTCTCTCTGCTTCCACAGTTGCCTTGTTGCATTCATCTTCATTCTCCTTTTGTGATTCAGTTTTATTTTCAGAATCATGTTTACTAACGGCAGCAGTGTTTTTTCTCTCTTCATCAACGTCTACTTCTGCAGCCTCCTCTTTGTCGGACTGGTGTTCCGTTGACACAATAGTCTCTCCTGCTGTATTATCATCCATTGCCTCTTCCTCTCTGACTGTACCTACAACTGTGACTGCTTTCTTTTTCTCTTTTTCTGATTCACTTTCATCCTCACCTACTTCAGCTAAGTCTGCTGCAACGGCAACACCACCTTTACTGTCATGGTGCACTGTATCCTCTTCCACTTCTCTTACAGCTCCTAGAATCACTTTTTCTACCACATTTTCTGCATTTGTTTTTTCTTGCATTTGTATTTGCAAGACTGCATTTGTCTTAGTACCATTTTCAGAGTGAGATGGGCATTTGATTGCCTGTGCATTGGAATCATTCTTCATCACCAGAATTCTCTTTAGGTCAAAGTCTGTGAAAACGGGTGTAATATTCATAACTTCTGCAGGAACTAGTTGCTTAGATGTAATTTTTTTCATAATACATGTTTCACACGGACAGTAGTCATCATTTTCACTCCGCTGGTCACTGTAAGATGTGCCTGTTGCCAATTCATCACTTTCTCCTTCTTGTGGATCAACTGATTGTTTAAGCATGATCTTCAGCCTTCGTCTTCTCTCCTCTGTTTGTGTTGTTGAAACACGTGACATTGCTTCTGTAGGAGGTCTTGGTAGGCCTGCTCGACTTTGAATTTTTCTCACTTCCTCATTTATACTGGTTTGAATTCTTTTGTGGACCTCTGCTTTAAGTTCATGTATCATTGTGTCAAGCTGCTCATTGTCATTCAAGTTCCATCGGACTTTGAACTCTCTCATTGCATTGATATAATGTGCCATGAACTGCTTTTCTATTTTGGTTAGTAAGGTTAAGACCCAAACAGGATCAAGGTCTTGAGATGTACTTTTTGCTAAGTGCATTCTATTAATTAGGGAACAACTGCAAGAGCTATTGACCTCCTGACATTCTCTTTTATCCTCCTGTGGAGCATTTTGAGCACTGCTGTCATTTTCTGAACTCTTGCTTAAGGATGGTGGTGTTTCTGGTAAGTCTCTTGGACTATCATTTTTACTAATTGTGTCATCTGTTGCTGGATCATTGCCCTTTTGTATTTCATGGTGTATTCCTTTTATATCTTTCTCAGCTGTACACTGAACATCTGCATCCTGTTCACCTTCACAGATGTAGAATTTCCTTGTGGTGGTATGTGGTTGTGGCAGATCCCCATTCACACCCTCACTATTGTTCCCAGAGCCCGTGGAGCCGCTGGTGACATCCACACCAGAGGATGAAGTATGATTGAACTCGTCATCCATATGATGGTCATCAAGCTTCTTAAACATATGTTCATTCTCAGGAGGATCACAAAGCCAAAGAGATTTTAGAATATTCATTAGCTCATGGTACCTTCCATTCTTTTCGTTTGCATTTTTAGGATCATGGTTTATTAACTGCAACTGAACCAGACAATCTAGAAGCCCTCTAGCAGAAGTGCTTAGTTTACGTCCATACACTGGAGAGATTTCAGGTAAACTGTTACATCGGTCGACCTTTGGATTTAAAAGTACTTTCATCACATGAACAGAAGAGTGAAATACTTTTGAGGTGTCATTGTTTGGTGCACTGGTAGTATCTACATTTGATGCCTCTGTGTTATTATTAGGGACAGTATTCATCACAACATCTTTGTCTACATATTTTGGATCATCATCTGCTGTGAAAGTATTGGTTTCATTATGCACTATTCTATTGATGTCCTCTGTTTTGTGGTCATTTTTCTGATCATCATAGTTGTCACTAAGTTCCTCTATGTCATGTACATCTCCATGTGTAGTTACTGTTTTTAGCCATTCATTTACAACCTCACTAGGGGATGCATTTGGTAGGCTGGATGGGACAAGTCCCAAATCATCAGCTTCTGTGATCTTCTGCTTGCATTTGCTGCTTTTGCCACTTTGGTTATCAGCACCACTCATATGAATGTTTGTAGTTTCCAGTCGACCTTTTGATAACATGTTAGACGCACTGGTGTTTGATTCTCTGGTGGCTAAAGTCTCATATGTGTCTTTGACATAGTCTGAGCTGGACAGAGTCTGTGACAAATCACTTTCAGTTGACTCTGTATGACTAATCACATGTTCATTTCCTTTTGATAGATGTGCACTGGCAATAACCTCTGCAGTCACTGTTTTTTTGTCTTGCCTGCTTGACTTACTTGTCTTAGAGTGACTGCTTTTATCGTTGGTATCTTTGTGCTTGTCCTCTTCATGCAAAGTTGATGTGGGTTCAGGCTTGTCTTGAGGATTTACAGCATCCCCTACATTTATTGGAGAAACAATGGTGGTGTCCTCAGCAGGAACATTGCTGGCTGTTGGTATTTCCTCCTCCTCTTTCTTCTGAACATGTTTATATGAGAGAATATCCTTTAGTTTGGATTTGTGTGGTGTCATGGACAGATTTGACTTAACGGATAACGAACTCTGTGGCCGCCGTTCACTTTTATTTTCAACTTCAGATACTGATGACCTTTTGGATTGTGCTGAAACATTTGACTTTGAAGACATGGCTGTTAGTGCCCTGTCATCAGGTTTCTCAGCTGCCACTGCAGTGATCTCAGCAGCTAATGGGCTCTGCATTATCTTTTCATTGTCATTAGTATTTTCATCCACAGTTACATCAGAGGCTTTAGATTTATTTGATTTCAGTGAAATCGTTGACTTCCCTGACATGACACTCGTTGCTCGCTTTGATTTGTCTTCTTCATTTCTTCCATCTGGTATGTCATAACTCTCTATAACAGAAATATCAGGAGGCAGTAATTTGTTTGACTCCACTGATATTGCGCTTGGTGTTCTCTCTTCAGCGTCCTCACAAACAACTTCATTTTCTTCATCTGAAATTTCAGTTTCTGAATTACTTGATTTTCCATTTGATGATTTTTTTGGTACGACGCTTTGCAGCCTGTGTTCAAAATTAATGGCAGCATGTTCCACATTGTTTACTTTTTCAGGCCTTTGACTCTCGTCCTCGTAACTCCTATATGGAGGGCATTCAGACACATTTGATTTCATAGACAGGGTAGATTCATGTGACCTTGGTCTGGCAGTGATTTCTTCATCTGGATCATCAGATGAGCATTTTGACCTGTTTGATCTTCCAGAAACAGAAGACTTGAGTGAATGGAGTGATAGCAAGCTTATTGATCTGCTTTCACTGTACTCCTTTCCATTTACGATTTGAAGATCATCCTCCCTGTAGTCAGAAGGAATATCAGACGCTTTGGATTGCTTAGACACTGCTGAAACATTTGACTTTACTGATGTTGCTGATCTGACAGACATATTACACAGAGCTCTCTCTTTATGTTCCTGACGATCAGATGTATCTTCACCAGATGGATCATCTTGTCCTTTTGACTGAGCAGATTTGAAGGAAAAACTCGACTTTGCAGAAATGGCTGACGTTGCACGATACACTCTTTCTTGACTTTCCTCTTCACAACTGTCTTCATTATTTTTTTCATCACTTTTGGAAGAATTAACTTCAGAAGTATTTGACTTGATAGGTTTTGATGAAGCATGTGACTTCCCTGATTTACTTGACAAAGCACTATTAGCTCTATTTAATGTGTTGTCAGAAACAGAAACATGTGACATGGCAGATCTGGCTGACATGCTGCTTTCTAATCTTTCTTCAGTTTGCTCTTTGTCGGTTGTTGAGGGTTCTGCTGCTACAGCATCAGCAGGACATTTTGGCTTATTCGATACAGCTGAAATTCCAGTCTGGCCAGACACTGAGCTCATTGCTCTCCCTTCACTCCCCCCTTCCACAATTCTTGCATCTGGCTGATCAAGACTGTTGTCCAAGGAAACTTCAGAAATGTCTGATATTTTAGAAACAGTAGACTTGACAGATTTGACTGATTTGATAGACATATTACTTGGAGCTCTCTCCGCATGCTCCTCATAAACTGATATATTTTCTTCAGCAGGAACATTTTGGTCTTGTGATGCTGTGGATTCCCGAGTTTCTTCTCCACAGTCTCTTTCACCAGGAACATTTTTAGCTTTGACAGAATGAGTTCCAGAAGCAGTTGATTTCTTAGACTTTGAGGAAATGTGTGACTTTGCTGATTTCACTGAGAAAGCACTTGGTGCTCTCTCTGCAGACCTTTTAGAAACATGTGAGGGGGCTGATTTTGCAGACATGCTGCTCTCAGTTCTCTCCGTAGCTTGTTCATTGTCATTATCTTTATCACAGTTCTGAAAATCTCCTTGAAAAGAACACTCACCTGACTTTACTGACAATGAGCTTGTTACTTTCTCTTCAGTCTCCTCCACTTTTTCAGAGGCAGAGTCACCAATTTCAGATGGAATGGCACAACCTCTTGATTTCTTTGAAATAGTTGAAGCATTTGATTTTAGAGATTTAGTAGATGAAGTTGACAGATTGCTTGGGGCCCGTGGTCCATGTTCCTTAGAATCAGCAGCATTCTCTTCAGCTGAAACACCATTGAGCTCTGATATGTTTAAAATACATGATAGGGTTGATTTGGAAGATTTGACTGACACTGACTTTGTTGATTTCACTGAAAGGATACTAGGTCCCCTCTCTTCCCCATTTTTAGCACTGTCTGAGCCGGCACATGATTTTGAGTTAGTTGATCTTGCTGAGATGTTTGACGTCGCTGATTTACCAGACATGCAGCTTGGTGATCTCTCGCAAGGTTCATGTGCATCATCACATTCATCACAAATATTACCATTGTATTTTACATTTGAATTTGTAGACACCGCAGATGTATTTGACTTTGCAGACATTGGGCTTGCTGCTCTTGCTGCAGTTTCCTCATCATTGTCACGTTGCTCGGAGTTATCTGTAGAGGCCTTTGACTTGCTGGATATTGCAGAGGATTTTGACTTGCCTGATATCTCTGACTTGACACTAGTTGCTCTCTCTTCAGTCTCATCATTTGCATTAAGACTTCTGTCGGCTGAAACACATGAGTTTGGTGTTTCGTCTTCTTTACTGGTGCAGCTTGCTGCTCTTTCTCCATTTTCCTTGGCATCATTTTTGTCATAATGACTGTCATCACTAGCTTTATTTGAAACTTTTGAATATTTAGATTTGCCAGATTTAGTTGAAATATTTGTCTTCACTGACTTTGATGATTTGACTGACATTGTGCTTTGTGGTCTCCCTGCAGATACATTAGACTTAGCTGACATAGCACTTATAGGTCTCAGTGGTGGTCCTTTTATATCTTCATTGTTGAGGTTGCTCGACTTTTTAGATAATGCTGATAGATTTGACTTGACAGACATTGGACTAAGGGATCTTTCACTCCGTCTTTCTTCATTTTCAGGCTGTATTTCATCATGAATTGCATTTTTAAGACTTTCAGAGGTTCTAGATTGTTTGGACCTTGTAGATGCATTTGACTTTGTGGATTTTACTGACATGGTACTTGGAGATCTATTTACAGTTTCCATAACAGCCTCATAATTTTCAGCTTTATTTGAAGACGTTGCTGATAAAGCAGTAAGTGTTCCTCCATCTGTAGTTTCCATTCCTGCAGCATTTTGTGGATCCTGCACTTCAGAGTATTGGGACTTTGATGATTTTTGTGACATTGCACTAGATTGTCTCTCTTGAGTATCTTCATTTTTAAGCACAGATACCTTTGAATGCTTAGAACTTGCGGAGGTATTTGATTTAAATGACATGATAGTTAGCTCTCTGTTTCGATCTTCTCCAACTTCTTCAGTCTGCTCTTGTTCATCAACATTTTCAACATTGTCTACAAGCTTTAATGACATAGGAGAATGTACATTCTCTCCAAATGTGTCTTCTGAATCTTCTTGAGGTGTGGCTTCTGAAGTTCTTGAAGTTTTAGATTTTTCAGAAACATTTGATTTCAAAGATTTTGCACTTTGTGATCTCTCTTCCATTCTCCTTTCATTTTCTTCAGTTGGGTTTTGAATGTTTTTCTCTGCAGATGCTTCTGGTGTTTCCATCATGAAATCTGTAGAAGTCTTTTGCTCATCCTGGTTTTGTTCTTCATCAGGTAAAGAAGAGACCCCTGCTCTCTTTGATTTATTGGAAGCTTTGGATTTTGAAGACATGGAACTTAATGCTCTTTCATCAACTCCACCCTCACCTAATTTTTCTATTTCAGCTATCACCTCTGATTTAATAGATTTTTTGCACTTTTCAGATTTAGCAGACACATCACCTAAAGGTCTTATTTGTGTATCCTTCTGATTATCGGATGATGTGGATTTTTTTGAGGCATTTGATTGAAATGACATGGCACTTTCAGATCTTTTCTCTTCTACATCTCCACATTCTGTATTCAGTAATTCTACAGACTTATTTGATCTGCTGGAGACATTTGATTGATTTATGTGCATCTCACTTTCTTCCCCATCTTGGGCCTTGATTTGTCCCTTAGTATCATTCTCAGAAACATTTAATACCCCACAATGGCAAGTGCGAGAAGTTTTGGATTTTCTTGATTTGCGAGAGTGCTCTGAAGATCTGGGTGGTCTGTCTGTGAGGCTCAGAGATTGATGTTGCATTGGTGAGTCCTTATCTAACAGTGTGGACTCCTGCCTCTCAGGTTGACCCTTCAGAGAAGATCCTCCTGATGCATTGGGTGGGAAACTTTGACCCCCCTCGTGGTCTGTTAGTATTTGAGAAGAAGCACTAGTAGCAGATCCTGCTTGTTCTTCTGTCTCTGATGTTTGGATGTGACATTCTGGGGAGCCAACAACACACACCTTACAGTTGTCTATTATGGTGGATTGCACATTGCACTTTGTCGAGCAAGTGTCCTTCCTGATGGTACAGTACTCTTCTGTCTCAGCTGCTTCAACAGTCTGCTTGATGTAAGTTTCTTTCTCCACCTGCTCTACATTCTCTTCACTTGATCTAGACCTAATATGTTTTTCAGTCACAGTCTTTCTAGAGATCACTGTATGCGAGGAAGCACTTGAGCTAGAAGTTTGAATGTGGCGACTTGCTCCATGTGCTCCATGCTGGTGAACACAGCAGTGAGGATATTGAGGATCCTCTCTATGTCTTTCATAGCATCCAGAGATGCAACTCGCATCTTGCTCACCAGTAGAGATGTTTTCAGATTCTGTATAGCTTTGACTAACCTGTGCAAAACAGGTATTGTTGTGTCTTTGGAGGTGCTGACGGGTCCTGCCTCTTATCTTTTTTACCTTTGTTGACCAATGTAATGTTTCATCATTTTGTAGCCGGAAATGCACTTTCATTTCCATCGACAAACTCCCATCTTTATTAACATGAACTGTTTTCTCTATATCATCCTGTCTCAGTCCATCACCAGTGGGAGAGCAGGAATCTGCATTATCTGGAGAGTCAGTTCCATCTGGTAATGACTTGTCAGATGACACTGAGTGCCCGTTTGATCTGTTGTCACATTCCAGTTTTGGATTGATGACATGTGTTGGAAGTCCTAGACAAAGAGAAACAATATATTCTAATGACAGTTATAAAGCAATAATCATCTATAGGCAAGATGTAGGAAAAAGTGGTTGTTGTAATTAATTTATAATAACTTTAAATGTGAAACAAACAGTATAATTTATAAAATATGATTATTGGGGTTTGAGTCAGAACAGATGTGTTTTTACCTCAGTAATAGAAAGTATTTCAAGAAATTGTCTCAAAGGTGGCCTTTTCAATGAAATGTTCTCCTACCCTCATGTCCTTCAGTGCAGCCATTAGAGGGTGACCTCAGATTAAACTCTGGGAGTTTGTCATCAGGTGATCTCCTAAAATTCTCCAGAATAGAAGGATGAGAAGGCTCATGTCCCACACAGACAAGAATGCTGGGACACTGCAGGAGACTCTGCACACTGTCAATCTAAAACAGAACAAATATTAATTAAGAGCGAACCTGTTTACTGATTAATAAAGTTAATAGTCTGATTGATAACTTTTACAGTACGTGGTTGGGTTTTTCACTGACAGTTACTTTAATCTCACCATGCAGTAATGCTTTTATTAAACAACATCTTTGTAGGACTGTATAAGATCCTGTTCAGTGTTTTAAACTATAACTGCATTTGCATATTTATGAAACTTTCCTTATTGATTTTTGATTGCCCAATATTAAGTGTCCAACAACCAAGTTTTAATCTGTTATTCTGATATAAGTGTGTGGTTATGATTTTAATAAAAGGCAATTGTATATAAAAATATAAACTCTAGGAAATATGTACAGGGAAACATTCAAGAAACAAAGGCAAATATAATTTGGGTCAATGCATTGCCTCTTCATTTGCCCAACTGGGTGCTCTAAATCCCTGTAAAGAAAAGCTGTGAGTCATGTAGTGAGTCAAGAAAAGATATATCCTAATCCAGGATGATCTCTGGTAAACTTCTCTACATGACGATGCATTGTCACCTGTTAGAGCAATGGGTTTTGCTCTGAAAGCTTGATCATGAAAAAATGCTGACTAAATGTTACCATGAAGCAAAGGCAGTGGTCTGGGAATGTATAATACCACAAAAATACCCTTTATGCACGTAAACAGAGGGATATTAAAGTACAAAGATCTTAATTTTCAGACGTCATAGGACCACACTATATTCTAAGGCTTCAGGATAAAAATTGTCATATCAAATGTAAACTATTTAATTTGTAGCATCAAGATTGCATGTTTTTGTCTGTAGATACAAAAAGTACAGCATTTATGTAAATTCATATGTTGAAATTACAGTTAAACATAGTTAATCAAACATGAAATTTTTATTCACATTTAATTTCTTTAGCACATTTCACTTTTGTTGTGTACATTTTATAAAATACTGCTCATTATAAGTATGTGTTATAAGTACTTTTTTTTTTTTTTTCACTGACAGCCACGAACCTAAGAAGAAAAAAATGTGGGCCAAAAAACTGAAATGATGTTGCTGATGAGCAGTCAGTTTTGATGACAGTGCAGTTTTGACTTTTACACCCACTGCTGGTAAAGGCAGATGAATGGCTTCGTCCATGGTCACACAGAGGCCAGGTGAAGATAATTAATTACCATTGTTGAAGACACATTTCTGAGACACCTCGAGTATCAAACTAGGATAGTGGAGTTTCAACGTTGACCTGTTTCTCCTCTCTCTAAAATAGCTCTGATTTGACCAAGATTAATGCTTTTATGGAGCAATGCCCACAATCTGAATGTGTGTAAGGGAATATCCCTGTTTTATTCTCTTATAAAAAGTGTAGAAAGTAAAGAGTGGAAATTTAAAGAAAATTATATGAATTTCAAAACAGATGCTGGCCTTTTCTTTTTAGGATTTTAAAAGTAGATGGTAGATTTTACTGTTCCAAATGTGATACTGTGCTTATTTTTATTAGGGCAATTATAATGTTAATGTTAATAAGGTTTCGATTGAAAATACGTTTTCTTTTGTGTGTTTGAAGGAGCGCAGGGCTGATTCTAGTTTTCATATTGGATTTATTTGTGAAAATCAATCATGTCACTAGAGGCCTATTTTTCCTTTTAGTTTTTAATCTTTGGCAAAAAAAATGCAACTTCTAAACGACACTTTAAACAATCATTTTGGGTTGTTTCAAATTAAGCTAAATTATAACTGCATAACTAAAATGTGACCCATAGTACTTCTTGTCGTCTGAAATTTATGTCATTTATGTCATTTATTGTCACTACAATACAAGGGAAGGAAAAAGACTTCCTCTTAAAAAATAGGTTTCCTGAACATATCATATGTATAATATCATAGAACTCTGTAGTAAGGGCTTGAAAGCATATCTATATATATAATCCTGTGGTGCCAGGTGTTAATGACCTCACCTTGTGGCCCTCTGCGGTGTAGAGCTTCCTGATGTGGTACTGCATGAGCTCAGACGCTTCTTCTAAGAAAAGCCTCAAACTGCGTATACTCCTGCGGTGCAAAACGATGGTTTTGCTGATGGAAGGGTCACTGTTCTTCACCAGCACCACCCTCTTACTGTGCCTGCGATGATGATGAACTTGTTGTTCCGGGCCTGAATGTGCCTCCTCAGACCTGAGAGGCCTTCCATGGACACAGTGGTGTGGAAGGTGATGTTGATATGGTGCAAGATGGTGACACAAAGGTAAAACCTCTGTCTTGAATGCCTCCAGGGCTTGAGGATGTCTATACTCGGAGCAAAGATAGCACATTTTCTCAGGTTGATGATGAACCACCATGCCATGCTGAGGAATAGGGGGGAGGCGAGTTGGGTGATGCAGAGATGACCCATGAGAGCCGTGACGTCCTACAGTGTTGAAGCACTGAAAGTTGTGTTTGTGGGAGAACATTGTGAGCAGTCGCCTCTTTGCTCTGGGTGAAAGATCTCACGGGAGCAGACAGAGGCAGCAGTTGAGTTGTTGGGTTGTCATGTTTCTCCTGAGATGTTCAGGGTAATAAAATGCATCCCACAGTGCAATGCTACATGGCTCCCATTCATCCCAGGCTGCAAGGTGATATAAAACAAGAGAAAATAAAATAGAAAATATTAAAAATACACAAACATTTTTAGATTTCTGAAAAAGCAATCTTTTAAAAAAATCAGTTTCCTTTATATACTGTACAATCATTTTTAACCTTGGTCAGGCAGTCAAATTCCAGTAATCACAACTTTAGATTCAGCCCAACATGGCTACTTAACTTCTCTAAGGCACTTACTTAAAGATCATGTTTGATCTGGGCTGACATAACCTTTGTCTGAAAGAGAAAATCCATACAAAAAAAATAATGGCTGTTTTATTTATTGAGAAACATTCTTAGACCAAAAAAAATAAAATACTTATTTATATCATATGCCTTACTGATTTTTATTGAAATTTAGCAAAAATTACATCAGAGAATACCAAATTCTGACAGACTAGCAAATGTATGAATATTTTAATTTTAAAGAAAAAAATATCTAGTTTAACAATAAATGTATCTCTTTTTTTTTAGCAGCAACTGTTTAAATTGCATTTGTAAGAATAAGTTTTAAGAAGAGCTGCACACCACAGGGATTTTGTACAGACTGCTGTAAAGATCAAAGAGTAAATGGAGAAAGGGTTAATGAGGATAGTTATACAAATAAATCCTCCAAGTGAGTGAAAATAACAAGCTTAAGTCTCTGCCAGCAGTGAAAGTGGACATTACCTCAGTGATTGTCACTGTCACTGGAGAAGATGCTTTCTTAGTTCCAGTTTTTCCTGTAATTGATAATGTAAAGATTACCTATAAAAGCTAAACATTTCTACATTTTTTCATCTAGCAGAACATTCCAATGATTTAAATAAGTAAGTGATTAAAAAAATGTTATGTCATGCTACCTATTTATAGCTTATGGAATCTTTTAAAACGCTTTAGGAGAAGTTGATTTATACAGTAAATATATATATTATAGAGCTTATTGTTTTCAGGATATCAGTATTATATGTACTGTAATAGGCCTTGGCAAAGTTATATACTTGCAGTATGCAGTACAACTACACACAACTTACCACGCTGCAGACTTAGAACCGACTACTTTTAATTTTTAGCATCACACTAATAACAAACTATTAAAACTGCATGAAAAATGGGTAATGACACATAAAGTTTGATTTATTTTATTAGAATTATTTATATTTTTGCAGGATACCAATGTGTAGCAATGTTAGTGCTACATGAGACACTGGCAAGTAATGTATTTTTTTATACTGTATACTACAGTAGATGTATTATCATGGTTTAGTACTGTGCGCTTGGCCCCAGACAATAATTCGGCAAAAAATATGAAGAGCCTGTTTCAACTCGGTGGATTACAAATTTAAAATGTGATATTCTTTATTCACCAAAACCAGGAAACATATGTGGCCTTGGATCCTTAGAATAATGCTATTTTATCCCTAAGGTGCCATGTTACCAGCTGAGGCTCCCAAAATGATTCAAACAAGTACACATAAAAACCACATCCTGCACAGAGGCCAGCCTGAGTTCACCAAGTTTAACAAGGACAATTGAATTCTTTCTTCACATTTCTCTGTCATTACACATTTTAACAGTTAAAATCAAATACATAAAGCAAAACAGCATATGTACTCACATGAGGCGCAATCATGATCCAGATTCTGTAAGAGCCAAAGAGAAAATGACTATTTCCAAAGCTACAGAATGTATGATGTACACTCCCACAGAACCTCTGCAGCTACTGCAAGCAGAGTAAGGAGAAAGCAGTTCAAAAGCCTCCCTCCAGAAGTGGGCCTACCTGCTAAGCAGATACATGGCAAGCCAAGGATAGAATGAAAAGCCTTGCTAATCACTCTGAGGTTGGACTGAAATCTGCTGAGGCTTTGGACACATGGCTTGGACTTCACCATTGCATAAAGGGAGTTAAACAGGCTTTTAGAAAGCAGTTAAAGGCTGGTGACAATCTATGTCTGGGCAAATTATTCCCTCTTTTAACTGCCACCTTTTGTCCTTTCAGTCATCATAATATAGCTGTAGTTTCCCTTAAGATTTGTCTTATTTACCACATCATAGTTAGGCTTTGAATACCTAAGCAAGCTATCAACATGCATTGATTCTTGTTGCACATTTTCTTTTACATTTGTATTTCTTTCAAACTAACTGGTTTCCTAAATTTCACACAAAACCATGTGTGCATTTTTGTCACATAAGAGAGACACAGGTAGTAGCTGTCACAAATTAAACAAAATTCAAGGACCAAGATCAACATGCTTTAAATTGACATGGGAAAGAGCCACTCACTGTCAAGAGTCTGTTGGTAAATTAAAGGAGATTGATTTATCCCTTTAAATTGCACTTGTGCTTTAAATACATCTGCTACAGATTAATTGTAATATTCAAGTCTGAGGTCAAATACAGTTGATGACTCAGGTGAAACTAAATCAGACAATAGCCAATAACTAATGACTCAGGTGAAACTAAATCAGACAAAAGACAACATCCAACGACCCTTGATGACTTAACGACTCACACCCCCTTCCTATCCAAACCACACCCCATGGACCAAAAACCTGACAGAGTTTATAAGTCCCAGACTCTCCACCAGTCAAACAGAACTGAAGAAGCCTCTTGGATGAGAGGCGAAACGTCTTCAAGAAATTCAACTCCAGTTGCCTTTTTTTACTACACTTTGGATACCATGACCTGGATGAATGAGAATCTTCACAGACATTCAAGTCTGAATTTCATTTCCCTATTTTCCACATCACCAAGAAACCAGAGCAAATACAATTAAGATGTAAGAACTCAACAGAAGACAAAGAGTTGTCACAAGGGTCAAACCAAGATAATAGCAAAAATGTGGCAGCACTGAAACAAATATGCCAATGCATCCTCCTAATTGGCCTTCTTCAAGTCAGCTGTCTTGGTTGGCATAGTCTCCTCACACATTGTTGAGTCAGAGCATGGGAAATGCTCGCAAGGTCAAAAGCATTGAATCATACATTTGTCATAGGTGAAATGTACTTCAACACTTTTTAGATACTGCTCTGTAAATTTTTATTTTCTCAAAAAAGAGCTGCCACAGAAGACACCAGGGGGTTACTCTTATCTGGGTTCACAGACGGCAGGCTGACCCCCCCCACCCCCCCCACCAGTGGTGACGGGAGGTTCAAGAAGTGCTTCATCACAGGAGCACCCACTCCCACCAGGCTGACACAAACACACACAGAGGGGCGAGCTCTCACACTGCCATCTGTCTTTAGTCTTAAGGAGCTTGATGGGTCGCCGTGAGGCGGAGTTGACTCGAGGTGGGCAGATTTTATTGTGCCCTGACTCATGGGAGAAAAGAGCAGAAAGAGCTCCCCCCCGCTGAGTCATGACAGAGCACGAGTGACTCAAAAGAAGTGCTGAGGACGTGGCTTTGTGTTCTGGCTGCAGGTTTTCCTGCGTGAGGAAGGCACCGCCCCTCCTCAGAAGAAAACCCTAAGAGCTTACGATCAGCGTGAGTAAGCGCTGCAAAGAGTCATCATGCAGATCTGATTTCTGAAATTATCCATTTTCCAATTTTACCACTCATCTCCCCAACAGACCCTTAGGTGTCCAAAATGAAATGTTATTTCTCAGCTGAGTAGGCTGGTAAACATTGTTATTATTATAGGTTTCTGAAAGCAGGCCCACCTCCACCCCACACATGCAAAATGGGTCACGTTCACAGCGGGACACTGTGAAGATCATCATCTGTAAGGCCTTTAAAGCACACACGTGTTCCCTGATGCCCCTCCTGGCTGCAGTTAAAATATCAGGGCTGATTAGAGTGTAACCTGCTGAGTGACAAGACGTTTGCTGTCACTATGTTTACAATTCTACTTCACTACAACCAGAAAGTTGAGACCCAGGTAAAGTCTAAACCTTTACCTGGGTCTTTACGAAACTTTAAGAAATACATCAATGCAAGTTTCTATTATTTTAAATTATTTAAAGCAAGTGATGTTAATTTATCTGATACCAATGTTTTGCCTTTTTTTGTAGTGATTAAAAATAACACTTGACCTTTTAAGAGCTGTCTAACAATCATTGACTTTTATTCATCACACCTATTTGAAGAATCAGCAAAAGACCCTAAATGGGTCAGCTGTCCCTATATGTTAAAACACATACAAATCTTAATTGTATAAACATGGTGTATATATATATAAATGCATGTCTTCTTTAGTAGAATTAGAAAGACATGTGCCAATCTCTGGGTAATGCATGTCCAAAAAAGTCTTCACCTCTGTTAACTCTTTAACCTTTACCTGGCACAGGGGGGGAAGTCTAAATATAACCAAGAGAAGGAGCTATAAGCAGCCTACGCTTCGGACAAATAATGCTGTGCTCACACTAAAGCTCTGTACTGTAGAGTGCTAATTTAAATGTTCGGTTATATTTTTATTCACATTTTTACTCGATTCATTTAGTTTTAAAGCTGCAGTAAGGAGCATGTGTAAAATTAGGCCCATTTTTACATGAAATGATTCTGCTTTTATATTCAAAATTCATACTTTAATAAAAATCGAGGTTACCACATGTGTTTAGTTGCCTCTTACAATTCAGTTAAATATAAATTCAAACTGCACAGTACATTAGCAACAATGCATATTGAATATAATGTACTTCAGAAAATCAGAAGAAAGAGGAGCTTTTAAGTATTTTTCCTTTCTTCTGTCATTTCACTAGTGTTGTTAAATGAATGCAATTGCTCCCACCTTGACTGTGCACAGCTGAGGCCAGTTAGGAGAATCAGTTAATCTATGTTATTAAGGATTCATTTTTCCAAGGAGCTTGTATAATAACATGTAATGTATGACATAAATTAATTAATGTTCCACTACTAAGCAGAATGTCATGTTAGCCTATAAGGTGAGCCATAGAAATTGATGAGTTTTTATAAATTCTAAGATCCAGATATCTGAAAAAACTGTCCTGCATGTGAAATTGCAAACTGAGTAATATTATTATTATTTGGAGAAGCAATATGTGGCAATTTAAGTACATGTTCTGATAAAACTGTATTTTCTTACATGTGCTGCATTTTTGCCGTGTAGCTATTTTCAGTGGTGAACCGCAGCTGAAACAGTCTGGGCATATATATTACCATAACCCAGTATCTGTTTCCATCCCTATAAACATACTGTGGCATCTGTGTTTGAAATGAAAATTAGGCTACTGATACTGTAAATTGAGACCCAGTGGTTTGGGAGTTAAGTGTTCGTGTGCCCACGTGAAGATTAGAATGTGGACAAGTGACTTTAGCTGCTCTACTTCCTTATCAGGGCTTTCAGCAATCACATTTCTTAAGTATTCTGCCATCTGCAATAAACATAGACCAATCCAGTTCATATCCTGTTTTGAACCTGTCAACATGGTACTTTAGTTGAAGTGTCTGAGCTCTGGGGACAACTGTGTGAGTCATTTCCATGTGTCTCATTTTTGATGTTGGGTCTTAAGGAAACAGGGCCGAGCATCCAGCAGGAAGGGATTCCTTCAAGCTCAGACATCAACAACATCCCGAATATTACACCCGTACAACGTAAGGTCAGAGGAATGGGAGTGAGCATGGAAATTATGCCAGAGTGACCCATTGCCAAGGTCACTTGGGAGCATTCATACCCAGAATTTCTGAGCGTAAACAGAGCACATCAAGGCAGCGGAAATGCTGTGTGTCATGTATGACGTACTTTGAAGCAGCAGTAAATGAGGTCTGTTGTTCCTGTCTGTTGGAACTCTTACATAGATCTGGAAGTTTTTATACATTTTAATAATATGCGGAGCAACAAACCTTCCATGCACTTCTTTTTTCTACTACTGAAACTACTGATTATAATAATACAGTTACAATTGTTTAAAGCCAAATGTACGTTGTAATAAAGTTCCTCCCTTTGCTACATTTTGAGATGGCTTCAACCTGCATGTTGAATCAAATGACCCACTTCCTGGTGGATTTGAATAAGATTTCCCAGAATGTGAATGGTAAACACCTCTGCTACAAACGTCATACCTTCACAGATGACCACAGTTTTTAATGATGTAGCCTCCTCAACCATCAGTCTGAAGGAGAGAAAGAATCAGAAAGAAAATGATTAATTATAACATGACGCATTCAGCATGTGTATAAAACTGCATCAACAACTAGTATATTATTTCATGTCTGATTTAATTTAATGACATCCTCAACTATTAATATTGGACACAGAACTTGTGTTTTTTTTTTTTTTTATTAATTGATTTATTTATTGGATGCTACTGCATTTAAATGATAATGCTGATATGCAATGTTACATTTCCCCATAATTTAAAAAGAAAATCACAGTAGTAATTATGTAGTGAGAATTTAAATAGGTTAAGTAATTTGCTTTCTCAGTGACTGGTTCCTGTGTCGTTCAGTAGAGGATGTTGTTGAATAAAGGCGATCAATGATACTGTGCATTAAATTATTTTTTTCTGGCTTTCAGACAATGAAGAGAAGTTTGCAGACAATGAAGAGAAGAAACATTCGGACCTGATGACTTACATAACAAACCCTTTTTTTTCCTTTTAAAAGAAAAAAATTATTCTCAGTTTGTCAAATAATAAAGGAATGTTCAGTCACTAAGACATTTGTTTTGCCAAGTGATAGAATTATTATACTGTAATCTTAATCTAAATAAATTACTGGTGAACTATTTAAAGTGGAACCACTCTTGGTTGCTTATGTATCAGAAGCAGTCATCTGGCAAGCTGGTGGTTTGCTTTGTCTATCCTCCACAGAAGCTGTTAAAACTTATAACAACATCACTCATCTAAACCATTAGTGTGTCTGAGTTTCAGGATATGTGCTGAGTAAAGTCTGTTGGTGCAGGACGATGGGACCAAAGCCATGATGGCAGTATGCAAGACACACTAAAATGGAAAGATGGGGAGTGACTTAAAGTCATCCAAGCCCCTACTCTTGAAAAGACTGATGTGTTATTGACTGAATGTTGTATCAGTCATGTGTTTTGTAACTTTATAAAAGATAAAACAACACTGCAGGAGGCACCCATTATTTAAATTCCACACTGTGCAGGAGTTAGCCATACCCTACCAAATTAAACTGCCTCTAAGGTTTTATAACATGATCGTGACTGAATATAGCAGAATAAAATATCACATCACATATTATAATTAGCTCTAATACCTGAATCAAAATAAGTAATGGCTCCTCCAGTTGCTCCTACATGTGAGCTCACACACGGAGCAGATGAGGATGTTCTATCTATCACATGGAACAATCACATCGCAATTAGGAAGGACAATAGAAACATCCTCCTCCCCATTGAGGTGAAGAGTTACACCACCCTTGGGAGAATCAGCAGTCAAAAAACAGGCCAAATATTGTTGTAGCATGCATAATGGCATCTATGAGACAGAAAGGAGTCAAGGTATAAAAAAAATGGACATACTACACAATTTAGTTGTATAATTGGTGACTTTAAAAATTAAAAAATCTGTCTCCACGTGTTTTATAAAAATGTTTTTAACAATTCAATTTGTGGATAAAACCACAAGCAGAAAGTTCTTGATGAAGAATTTAATTGGGGAAATGACAAAAAAATGCACTTCCTTCAAAAGGACAATTCTGAATCCATTTGTAGATCCTGTGTTGGAGCACAAGCTTTTCTGCCTGCACTGGTTTGCTAAGCAGGGTGTGCTTGTGGGGTAAATGGAAATCTAGCCTTCTCCTTCCCTGGGTTGGCAGCCATGTGCTGGCCTCCCTCTGTGCTTTCGACCATCGCCTGTATCTGCTTAGAACAGGTGCCGGAGCCTGTTCAGCTGCAGCATTCACAGCACAGGTACGGATGGGAGGCCCTTGGCTGCTTGTACGGTCCCCCAAGTTTTCCAGGGGTCCCCATCTGTGTCCCTGCACATCCTCTGCCACATGGCACCCGTCCCTCGACGAGTCTGGTCCATTCTTCGTCCGGCACGTCTGCCCACCACCCCACACTCCGCCTGTTGTTGAGCCACAATGAGATGAAGAATAGCTGCACTCCATAATCCCTTGCTGTGCATGTGTGTGTGTGTGTGTGTGTGTGTGTTTTACCTTCTTTTTCCTCCTTTGGCCACATTCATGTCCAAGTACAAATTGTAAACAGGTTATCATGCAGCTGTAACACACTCCAGTTGGAAATGCATTCCGACAACATTTAGTATTTACTGATGTAAGTGTGTCTTCATCCGTCTAACAGACTGGTTTGAATTTGGTGTAAACTTGTTGTAATGGGAATATTTCCAATTTACAAAGTTTAACAAGACAATGTGACATTAAAATGACTTCAAGCATTGAATGAATAAATGAAATGATTTCAAACAAGTGAAATAAAAACATATGTTTTAACATGTACATATATGTACAAAAAAGACGCAAAAAAATTAAACACATATGAATATGCCATATGTGTCTTAAGTATGAAAAAACCCTTTAAAGTTGTGAGGACCTGCTTTAGTCTTTATTCTAGAAAAGATCCTAAAGAAATAACAAGAGTACACACACACACACACACACACACACTAAACAATACATCAGCTCCCCTAATACCAGCACATAATGTATCTATAGTATAGCTTTAAAGGGCACCTCCATCTCATGCATTGAGATGTCTTAGTCATGTAGTTCAAATCAGCCATTTCCTCTTGACCTACAGTTAATAAGCAACAAATCTCATACATAGCACAAACAGTCACCCTTCAAATGTGACGTGATTGGACGATCCCTCGCCAGCTACACAATGTAGCTCTGGACCAACCAGACAGTCAGCCTCCTTCGCGCCTCCGGAGGACACAATATTTAAAGCGATCACTACTCACCTCAGTCCAAGCAGATGGATAACACTTTACACAGCTGTGCAAAGCTCCGGGCCCTGTCCACACACACAGAATCTTGTGCAGTTACCTTGACAGTTGATGTTGAGTTAGACCGCCAAGTTGTTTGTTTGGCCAGGGAAGTGACATGACGGCAGGGGAGGAAATAGGAAACATAACAGACTACCTGACAGACCCATTCCACAGGCTTGACCTGAGACTGGAGCTGAGCCAGCGAGCAATCAGAGAGAAATAACAAGATGAGGCTCTTTTGTTTGTTCAGCCTATATCCTTATATTTAAATATTAAATACTGAAAATCTTATGATCCATACAAGTTTGCAAAATATTCCATTCATCAAATTAAAATGAGACTATGCACTCGAATCTCAATGGACGGCCACAAGTGTAAGGTGCAGTGTTTGTACGGTGCATGGCAATATCATGCCACTGTTATTTTTGTTTATTATTCGTTTGTTGATCGTTTTTCTGAAACAACAGCAATGGTTGTCTTTACTTTTCAGGGGTTACGTGTGTTTAAAGGTTACGATGACAATAACTCAACAAGGGAGCAAGGAACTGAGGCTGACAAGTAGAGTGTTTTGCCTTAAATATAAAACAACTATTGCAGGTTGATTTATATAACATTTTGTATTTAGTACACAACAGGTTTTCTGTGTTGTTAAAATATTATTTTATATCATTATTGTCTGAAAAATGATTTGTCATAAAGTTAGAAGAAAGACATTTTTCAAATTAGGACATTTTCAGTGGTTTCAGTTGCGTCCTACTGATATACTCTTTTAATTTAAGTATGACTAATGATTTTATGAGTTGTTTGGATGAAAAGCACTACAAAAGAATAACTCACACGGGAATACCATTATGTTTTGTTGATCAGTTTAGCTCCTCCACGTCAAATAGGAGGATGCATTGGTGACTCTTTGTCCTTGTCGGTGTTGCCTTGTCCTACCCTGAGGTGGTGGATGTGATTGCCGAGACATTGCAGAGCGTCTTCACCAAGGGAGTCTTCAGCAGCACCCTGACCTGCCCCGACAACTCTGGGGCTGATGCTGCACCACAGACTACTTTCTCACCCTGAATGCCTCGGGCACCACCCGTCCGACTTACCACATCCAAAATGTAGCCACGCTCAAATGGAGCCTCCACAGAGTTTTGAATCCCTGCAGGCACAAAGGGTAATGATACAACCCCAATGAAACGAAGCACAATATGTAGCCAGTATGATGAATGTTGTCATTCAGGTCAGTTTATAGTGCTGGACTGTGAAGTAAAAGAGCACATTCAGGCTTTGTATGTGCAATATGTTTGGGTCATTACTGAGAATTTCTGTGGTGTGTCTGTGGTCAAGGTTGAAAAAGTTTCTCCTGTGGCTAAAAGTAAAGACGGGTAACCAAGATGCTAATCAGCACGGCCGTGTTTTCTCCCACTCACAGAACAGCGGGTTCCCTTCCCTCACTCTGGCTCTTTAATGCTGGGCCCAGCCAGGCCCAAACATCCTGACGGAGAGAGGCTTTTCCCTTATCAGCCAGGAAACACCGCTCCTCTGCCACATCCTTTTTACAAGAAGCACGACTCAACCGTTCCCAAAAAATGCAGGAAGACCAGCCAGACTCCAGGATTTGTCAAAAGCTCCCTGAATTCCTTTTATCGAAAAAGAAAAATTTCAAGAGAAGAGAGAGGGTTAGAAGGGGAGGAGAGAAGAGTTGGGGGGAAGGGATGGGGAGCGCGTAAAACAGTCAACAAAGCCCGGGATTTTTATTTTTATTTTTATTTTGCACAGATTACGAAAGGTCTGCATCAGAAAGATATAACACGTGATGAAGCAGTGGGGGTGGGGGGGTTCAGAGAGCCTAAGAATGGCACCCAGAGTAAGACTCCAGGAAAACAAAGGACGGTTTGAGATGGAGGCGGGTGGCGACGGCTGTGCCTCTTTTACACTAATCCTCTGAACCGGGATGAATTGAAAGCGAGAGGAGCCGGATTGAGAAGGATGATGCGATGGAGGGTGGAAAAAGCGAGCACTGTCATAATGGGCCATTTACAATAGTAGAGGGACATGGAGCCAAAAATAGTGTGGTACTGAATTCCAAGATGGACAAGCAGCACACACCATTTTCCACCAATTAGAGGCTTACTTTGTTTTATTGTTTTTATTTAGACGTTGGATTTTACTTTTTTAAAATGTGGTAAAGTGTTAAAGGGACATTTTTGTGTAATAAGTGGTCAGTGGGCACATTATCCAAGTACACTTGCAATAATATAAAAATTGTCCTTTATTTTAAATTATTGTCTGTCACAAACCTAAATCAGCATACAGTTTTAGTTACCATTATTATTTTATTCCTAGAGGTTATGATTATATATTATTCAGTACTTGAGAAGAAGTATAAACGACTTTTTTTCTTCATAATACACTGTTAAATTGCATAAGAAATGTCCAACTACAACCTCATTCAATTACAGCTACTGAGGTAAGACTCCCAAACTAATGAGAGCGGGAACATATAATACAAACATTCGGATGGAAAGCATTAATAATAGCATTACAGTTAGCATTTATGTGACACATCTAAGGACTTAAATTAGCTTCGAGAGCATCTGTACAACAGTGGCAACAGTAACTGGTGACATTTACAAGTGGACGACAAGTCTTTTACGATTGTTCATCTGGTCTGGAAACTTCACAACAACTGGAGGTGGCATACTTTTTTTGAGTCTGCATCCCTGAGGTGTCCATCTCCTTTTCTTCATGTTCCTCCAATTGATCTTTGTTCTGTTCTCGGCTCCAGACAATCATATTGCTCAGTATTTAGTTTAGGTTTTAATCATGGTGGGATAAAGTTGCTCAGAGATGCTAATAATGAGATATTTCCCGTATCAGCAGCCAAGTGCAAGTGTCTTCACCCATTTTAAAAGCTGTAGTGGCTTATCAGTCACAGGTATCGTGTGTTTGAACTTTGCTTATGAGATGCCATAGTTGTTGTAGTAGGCCGCTGTTGCGTCTGCCAGCACAGAAATGAGACTGGTTTCTGTGGTGCTACTGGGACAGATGGTGGCAGAAGCAGTGGCGGCCGAAGCCACTTGGATGTGTCCGGTAACAGTCATGCTGCCGCCCTGCTCCGGGTGGAACCCGGTCCCTGTAGAGTTCAGGTACTGGTCAAACTCATTGCGGTCCACCTCTCCCAGCAGCTCAGCCTGGCTCAGCTGGTCTAGAGTCTCCAGGTGGCCTTGCGTCTCTGGTGGAGGGGACAGCTGACCCAGATGACCCTGGTGAAGCCCGTGGTGAATCTGGGGGAAAGACGAGGTACTGTAGTATGACAGCGGAGGGCCAGGGATCAGTCCAGTGCTGCCTCCAGTTTGGGACATGTGAGAGATGTGAGCTATGTGGGGACCTCCACAGTGGATTTGGGTGTAGTCAGTGTGGTAAGGGGGTGGGCTACCAATGTGTGTCTGATTCTGATGGTGCTCATCTGGACAGGAGCTACCAGATGCTGAGTAATAGGAGGGGGGTACATGCTCGTGGTCCATGGCATCTAAGGGAGACATCTCGGGAGGAGTGGGCAGACCGTAGGGGTAGGTGTCGAAGCTGTTGTTAGAACCTGCAGGGTCTCTGAAGCTTCTGACACTAGGCAGAGCTGGGCTGGGACTGGAAAACCCGCTGTTGACACCATTAGTGCTGACCTCATCTTTGTCAGGGGGGTGACAGAGGGCTCGCTGGTCAGGCAGGCTGTTCTGATCAGGAGCCAATCCACTCAGGAGGAATCCGGGATCCACTCGCTTGCAGATGCGCTTCAGTTGCTTCTTCCGGCGAGGCCGATATTTGTAGTTAGGGTAGTCCTGCATGTGCTGAACCCGGAGCCTCTCTGCTTCCTCCACATAGGGCCTCTTCTGCGTGGGAGTCAGGGCCTTCCATGATTTCCCTGGATAAACAGACAAAGTTGTTTTTTAAAATAAGGTTCACTGTATAAGAATAAAATCTTTTTTTCCAAAAAAGAAATTAAAAATACCTGATTTCTGTTTTAATTGTGTGACTTCTCACATTCAACATAATAAAATACATTTAAAAGAAAATGCTGTAGAATTATATTTTCATTAATTAATAAAACATCAGGTTATTCTAATTTAAGGATAAATCAAAACAATTTTTCCAAAATCTGATAAAAGAGAAATGCAATTTAAAAACTGGTTTTGATTTATATATATATATATATATATATATATATATATATAATAAGAAGTTATAATATTTTTTGGAGTCTTGATTTATTTTGCATTTGCGCGATCATTTAAAAAGTCGTAGTTCAAAACTCCTATAAAAGAGTTTTACTTTAAACTTTAAGAAAATTTAAGTAAACAATTTATTTACAGGTAAATAACTAAAATAACTAAAATAATCTCTTAAGTGATCTAAAACCGTGAAGTCCTAATATGCGTTTTCGTTTTGCACTATGCTGTTCTGGTGTCTTTGAGAGTGGTGAATGTCATTTGGAGCTTAAAAAATTAAAGGATTTAAAACAGATCACATTTAAAGCATATATAATAACATACTTCTTTTTGTAAACTGACAGAATTTCAAACGACTTCTGCGGACAAACGAAACTTTATTTATGTTTAGTAATGTCCGTGAGGCTGGTCAGAAAGTTACCAGCCGCAAATAAACTTTGGTTTGGTGATTTTTATGTGACCTGATAAAGATTGTTTAGATAATAATAATTCACTCTTTGGCCTCTAAACCAAGTTTAAAATGTTTCCAAAGTGACAAAGGCCAATGGGAATTAAGGGAAATTAAAAAAAGTAACGCAGCTTTAATAAAAAAATGTTTGAATAAGTTTATTTTTCTCACCCAACATTTTGCTGAGCTCTGCGTTGTGCAGGTCTGGATTTTGCACCGCCAGTCGTTTGCGCTCATCTTTGGCCCAGACCATGAACGCGTTCATTGGCCGCCTGATCCGCGGCTCCGGCGCCTTGTCCGCGGGGTTCCTGTGCGGACCATGACCGTCGGGGACGTCAACGTCTCCTGGAGGACACTCGAAGGACTCCGGCCACGACGAGTACGCGCTGATGAGGGCTGCCATCTGCGCGCTCCAAAAACGGGATGCGTCTAACTCTCTCTCTCCCTCTCTCTCTGATTACGCGCGACACTGAAGGGACAATTAATAATAATAACAAAAAATAAAAGGTGGACACCCAACTTGAGTTGTTTTTAAAGAAAAATCCAGCAGTGTGTCAGCGGAGCTACAGGCTGCAGGCAGGTGTGAGCGCAGGTTTGAGGAGAGCGCGCACATGTGCTGTGCTGTGTGATCGGCTCCTTCTTGTGACTTATGATTCAGTCTTTCCTAGTGGATGATCATGGGGGGAGCGCTTATATTTGAGGAGCAGGTTCCAAGAGAAACCCCGGAGAATCTCAGCTCCTCCTTGATTGCAAATTGAGAAGGAGAGAGACAGAGATTTCAACACGACTAAAGACTTAAACTGGCCACACAACAAATCAACACTTGACAGATAACGCAAACTTTGTTAAACTAAAAGAAGAAAACATAATCACTCCGGTCATCCTTCACTTTTTTTTTTTACTGCATGTAACAGTCACGAAACCACTTTGTCAATGGTTTTCTGAAAGACAGCAGTTAAATATTGTAAGAAGTGTGATAATATAAAGTAAAATACCATAAAAGTGTTATAGAGACTGATCCTGTTTCATCGTAATAGAATAACTCACCTGACAACTTCCCCAACCTGTTCTGCAGTGTAGGTGACTCAACAAAATTACACATAAAACTGCACTAACGTTTTCGGATTCAATTTCAAAACCAATAGCTCAAGTTAAACAAACGGGGGGGGGGGAGTTAACTATAATTTAAATATATATCATTTAAATGTTTTAAGAGCTTTCACATATTTTCTGGCCGTATTTCTGTCACAGCTCATTTAAAAAAAAATTAAGAAAATTAAATAAGATATTTGACCCCAACAAAGAATGAAACTTGAGGGTTGAGGAGTGTGTGTGCGCGCCGATCAGTGTTTGGAACACACTGTGGGTGAGAACAGAGATAAAACCACTGAACACGCACTACAAACAAATCAGTTTCCTTCTATGGACATATCAAACCCAGGAGTTCCTGTTGACAGGACACTCTTGGGCTGCAGCCATGGAGTGGCGCGCGCGCGCACACACACACACACAGTCATGACACAACCCCGGGAAGGTAACCAAGCGCATCTATAAGTAACTAACTTGGGTATTTTTAATGTCACTAGATAAGATTGCATTAATCTTAATGTTTCTCTCTTAATAAAAATGCTGAAACTTAAATTAGTGAATTGAAAAGCAAAACAGTGGCTCTCCAACATATTTCTTTGCAAAAAAAAAATCTTTTTTTTCCCCCTTCTTACCAAAATAATCAAGCAAAGAAACTACTCATACCTGACAAATTGTACAAAAAGACCTCTGATTTTTTCCAGCTCCTCTGGCTTAAGTTGTAATTCACATCCTTTGGTCACTTTTGCCTGTAGCAGCCATCAAACTAAAGTGTCAGCTTGAGCTTTTAGTCTCCCCCCAACAGGAAGAGGATATGGCACCTGAAGCCACAGATTGTGCAAAGACCGGGCACATCAGTGATATATAGGGCTGCACTTCCTTGCTCCACGTTGATGAGCAGTCAGTGAAAGTGAGCATTACAAAACAAGAATGAGCTGACGGTGGCCAGACAGACAGAAATCCTATTTTTAATTCACAAGCAAACACAGTAAAGCTCGAAGCTGGGAGTTTCTGAAGTGTTTCTGCCTGTATGTGTTAACCGCTGTGTGGGTGTGATTTGTATCAGCCTGCTGTTGTTCTGCCTTTCAGCAAGAGACTGGAGATTCAAGGATGGTGTTGTGTTTCTATATATGCTGTGAAGGAAAATGTCACCATAGCAACTTTTTAAACAAAGTTTTTTTTTTTTTCTTCAAGGATTAATAGTTATTTGTCAAACATGTCTTAAACATAATTGAATGTTTAAAAATGAAGGTGAGCATCATCATTTGCACTAGAACATTGTCCAAAATAAGAAAAGCAATCTTTAAGCTATAAAGTCAATTACATCTTAACACATCCAGTGAACTACATGGATGAACAGGTGAAGAAGGAAAATAACCTTCACAACCAAGATGCTTACAGTAACAAAATCGGGTTCCTTTTTCGTCACAGGGTGACAAATGAACCAGTCCAATCCTATCAGTTTTTCCAAAGTTAGAATTCCAAAACAGTGATGAGGAATGTCATGCTGTTTTGCTGTGCAAGACTGGACAGACTTTTCCTCCTGTGACTCATACCACCCACAGCCACTGCCAAACTAGACTGACTTGTTAGAGTTGTCACATCAAAGAAAAGATGTCATAATCAAATGTAATCTGGAAGCTGAAATGGCAAGTGTTACAAAAATCCCCTTTATTTTCACTGGTCTTTTACTTTGATTAAGTTAAAGCAGCTTGCATCAAGTATTTGCCAAATCCAGGCTACATTCCTCTTTATAACCCCAACCATTTGAAGTAAAACAAAACACAGAAAAATTTCATTTACAGTATTTTTTTTAAAAAGGCAATTTTCTCACCGCTCATCTATTTTGAGAAATACGCGTTTTCTATGTGCTGTTTTTTTTTTAAATAAAATTGACAATTCTAAATGCTAACAAGATACAGCACATTTCAAGTTCAAGAATTAAACAAGTGTTTAAAAATACAAAAGCCAATGAAATGTTGCTTAATGATAATGTATTAAAAATTGAATCATACACAACTGACAGAATTTGTGAGCATTTTGACAGGTTACAAAAATTGCATTTTGAAATTGAAGAAGAATAACAGGAAATGTGACAATTTCATTCATTAGGTAGACTTGTATAAAATGCAGCACAATAGCTTAGTCCAATTAATTTAAAGAGGGTTGTTTGAAATAGTTTGCCAGCTTCAGTTCCACCACATTTAACTGCAGGAATAATAAATCCCAGTGTCCACCTGTATAAGTGTGCGGCTTAACTGAGCAGCTTGATCAAACCTTCATTTTTCTCACTGTAGAGTAACAGTGTTATAAACACACTGATTTACTCACAAGAGGCCATTCCATGTGTGAGCCACAACAGCACAAAGTAGTGAAGGATTTTAACTCCAAACTATTCTTGATATTTCTTCTTCTTCTTGTCCTTTTTCGATTTCTTAACCACCACCACCTCCTCATCTACCACCACAACATCGTTCACCTCCTGTCTGTGTTTCTTTTTCTTAACAACCTCTGATTCGACACTCTGCTCCTCAGAAGGATTATGTCCATTTTGAATCTCAATTTCCTTATGGTGCTTTTTAAGCTTTTTCTTTTTGGAAGGAGGCAGCTCCTCACAGTTCTGCTCCACACCAGAGGTGGAGCTGCAGGTTTCATCTGTGGCGACTTCATTTTCCTCCAATTTCCTTTTTCTCTTCTTTTTCTTTGTACCTTTGTGATGCTGGTTCTCAACATCATCCACAACAATGGGAGTACTACAGTTGGCTTCCACCACTTGAGACTCATCTTTAGCCCTTTTCTCCTTCTTCTTCTTCTTCTTCTTCTTCTTGGGCTCCTCTATGTCATTGTCACTACTGTGGGTGGGACTGGGTTCTTCAGATGGACCCGACACCTCATTGGACTTTGCCTCCACTGAGGATGTCAAACTCTGTGCCTGTCCCCGACCTTTTTTCAGTTGGGCCATTCGCTGCGCAAAATACTCCTGCATAGTGAGGGAACTTGTCACAGTCTTAGTGATGGAATCTGTGTCCAGTTCAGAAGCAGCAGGAGTTACACTTTCCTCCGTCTCCCCCTGAGAATCACTGCTGTTGCTCTCCTAAACCAAAAACACAAAAATGACAATATGGAGTCAGGCTTTGTTGTAGCATTTAGGGAATTTGCACAAAAATAGACACAAATCACCCAGAAGCTTTGGTGACAGTCAGTCAACATGCTGTGAACAACCAGGCAGATTTAAGTGAGAGAAAATAGAAATAGGATGTTGATACACAGTAGGTGTTAAAAGAGTCACCTAGCAGCACAAATCTGTCACCATTGCAAACATGCAGCTGTTTGTCCTTCTACCATTGCCTTTTTTTCCCACCACTGTCCCTCTACAATGGCTCCTCAATAATAAAGCAAGCTACAGCTGACACGTCATAATCTGCTTGTGAAAAGCCGTAAAGTGACTAGGGAGCCTGAAAAGGCACAATACAAGTCTAAATTATTACTATAGGTATTTCACTATTATCACTTTGAGGACATGGGCCTCCCTTAACGCTTTTGTTTTAATTGCATATACCATCTCTGTGCAAGTGTGCATGGGGTGCGCAGGCTGTGTTGGAGCTGTTGGTGAGATTTTCAAAAACAGCTGATGATAGTTGTGTGAGGCATGCAACAACAAAAAAAACTAACGGAAAAAGATTACAAATTAATCGTTTATTTGGGAAGTGAACTGAGTAAATAAAGGAGGCTGCAGCTTTGCTGAGAGATGGTGAGAAATATTTCTCCTGCTTCTCTGTATCATTTGGACTGTTTGCATATGCTACTTTGTTCAGGGGCACCTCAGCCCTTGACCTTTGCCAGGATTCAAACTGGCAACCCTCCAGTTATAAGCCTTTTTCACTTCCACCTGGCAGCCACCTACCACTTTAGTACTGTTAAATGTATTTTTGGAGAGTAGCATTGATTTCACTCTATACTTTAATAATCATATTTAGTAATTTTGCTCATCTTCGATTACTTTCACCAATAACTTTTTAAGGAAATAGGCCACACTGAGACTAAAGTAGCAGCTACTTAGTGGTAAAAGAAGGAAAGAGACATGACAAGAGAGTAAAAATTGATGACAAAGAAAAAGAAGCCTCTGTTTATTTGTTTTGGTTCAACTGTCTTCACTGTGTGGATGTAAGACAGTGGTCATCGTAGCTCTCCAGCCATTATGCTACACATTAAACAGGCCCAACTTTACAACTGTGAAGAACAACATGGTCCAGATTTTAACTCTACAGCACGAACAATTTGTCACATCGCCCCTGCGACCCATTCGTCTTCATTTTCCTAATGGCCTACTCAATGCATAATGATTTGTCCAGAAGAATACAGAAGCTCCTCCTGAGAATCGCACTAAACAATACAGTGGCTCTGTGAATTTTTCAAAGCCTACAGATGAGAGATAAATTGAAAAAACAGTGTCATGTCGAGTCACCTCGTGGTTTGGCCTTTCAACATTTACATGCACAGTACATCACTTAGACCATCAGCCCTGATTGAGATAGACAAGGTAACGAATGGTTGACTAAAACAATGGTGATGTGGATCTGAAGAGGTCTTTTGGGACCTAAATGGATATAAACACAGATCCTCTATACTTCCTCCAGGGATTTCCATACACTATATCTGATTTTACCCACTAAATGTGGTTTTATTTTTCTTAGAGAAATTGTTTTACTGTAAAAGGAGGCACCAGAGACACCCATGACTTCACAGAATGCATTTGTCTTAACCCACTCAAAGTCAATATGATTTCCATAAGGAAAACGGCCATTGTTTTTGTGGGCTAATATATCGATTAATAGGAAAAAAAAGACTGCTCTGCAAATATAACTGCCATATATTATCTTATTTTTTTGAACCTAATCTAAAGCTTAAATCTGATATGGATATGATATTACCCAATTATTAGGGCTGAATAATGATTATTTTTATAAACTATTAATCTTTTGCTTATTTTCTTGATTGAGTTGTTTGGTCTATAAAAAAAAGATGTTCTCAATCATATCAAACTTTTTCTCTACAAACAGAAATTATTCACTTTTGATTATTTGTTATAAAGAAACCAGAAAATTTTTACTTACTGAAAAAAAAACTTAAAACAATTAAATCAAAATAGATGCCAATCAATTAAATGGTAAATGGTTTGTATTTATATAGTGCTTTTCTAGACTTGATGACCATTCAAAGCTGCTTTATACTACAGTTTTGTAATTCGCTGATTCACTCTCACATTCATACAGCACACATGTGCAGCACAGTTTTCTATCACACATCTTTCATACCCATTTACAGTCTGCCGGCACAGCTATCAGGAGCAACTTGGAGTTAAGTTTCTTGACACATCAGAATGTAGACTCGAGGAGCTGAAAATCAAACCCACGACCTTCCAGTAGAAAGACAACTCGTGCTACTGTCGTTTAGTGATCTTTTATAATAGCAATCGCTGCAGGTATAATCATTACATTACATTCAAAGAAGATAAAGTCCTAAGCCTCACAATGATAGGAGGCACTCGACTGAGGCCAGGTAAGTTTTCTTTAGAAAGAACCCCAATTTCTAACAAGCAGAATGAGGCCCTTCAGGTGCCATTAAACAAAACTCTCTAACTTCCCAGAGAAAATCTATACTCCCTGTTACTGCACAATGGCATCCTCTCTGCTTGGGAAAGTGGCAGAGCTGACCGCGCCAAACAACATGTAACTGGGATTTGGGGAAGATGGCTGGGGGCCACTATAGAGCTGCCTGTGAAATTACTCTCAAGAGAGGGAGAGGGTGAATGAGCGAGGAGAGGAGAGCGACTGATAGTGAAACATGTTGTTCATTGGGGGAAAAGTGGCTGGAAGTTGGTATGTGGCTCATCCTTGCTGCCGGGGAACTCCATTAGACTCTGATCTGGCAGGGGGAAAGTGCTGCGCTGAGCGCTGGCTGGTCATGCACACACAGTTTGGACACAAAGCTACAGATCAGTGCGACTCGCAACCCTGGAGATTTTTGTTGGTGAGCGCTGAGGGCAACGTGTCGCCAAGAAACAACTCAGCAGTGATGCTTCAGATCTGGTTTCCTACTTTCCAGGTGTGTTACTTTATCTGGCCTGGTATTGTTAGTTAACATTACTGTAGGAATGTACTGACTCTAAGTAACAAAGCATTTTGCACAAGCATGCACTTCACAATATGCAATAATGGGACTAAAAAAGTCATTGTAAAGTATTCATTATATATTATTTTTGAATTTAAAATGTAATATCAAACTGTAAACCCTGCAGAGTCTAAAACAGCACTATGATTGTTGTTTTACGTCGTCATTAAGAAAATGATTGTGATAAAGCAAAAGCTGCAGCCATTAAGTGGGAATGATTTCTGTTGGGCTCCAAATGAAAAGGCTCAATAGTCCAATTGTGTTGGCTCACTCAATGATCTTCAATATGGTAGACTGGTGCACATTTCTCATGATCATCTGTCTGTATGAACTATATTTTATAACTTAATATTGGAGACGTGGGATTAAGTTGCACGGTGCAAAAGCTTGAGTTCAGACTGCTAATCGGTATGCGATTCTCCCTATTTAGTGATTGCAATGTTATCTTAAGTATTATTTTATAAAGTAGTGTATGTTCCAGTGATTTCTGCTTCTCTAGTTTTTTCCCCCCAGTTAGCCGTCAGGTAAAGATGCAGAGATGTTGAACAGTCGGTGTCTACAGAGGTCACCAAGAGCATTTAGCAATAAATTATAGAATTTAGCAAAGGCTGTGCACAGAGGAGTGCAGCAGGGCTCTGCTATTGTCCCCTCACAATGCTGAAACTTAAAGGCCTTTTTCCATTTTAGGTCATGCTGAATCGTTCAGAGCTAACTACACAAACAAGGACTTAAAGACAATGCAAACATTTTCAATTGACATTGGAAGTTTTAAATTGATAATGTCACAGTATTAAGTCCTAGTTTCCCCTTAGCAACAACTGAAGGCTTATATTTTAGCAGAAGTATTAAATGTCGCTCCCTGCATATAATGAATGGGAGAAACAAAACCACTTTGCACACCTTAGCCAATATTGAACACACAAAACCAAATATAGCAGCAGATAAAAAACAACTGAGACAATCAAGTTACTATTATTATGAATGTAATCTTTCATTTCTTGTTTCTTCCTTCTAAATGATACACGCTCTCCCTTTAAGCTTTTCAAATGTGGCTACATGAAGTCTTTAGTTAAAGCTGAAACTACATTATATAGAGTGAATATATTTCCATTATATTCAAGCATTTACATGAAACTGCCACTTACAGGTAAAAACCTGAACTTAACCACTTTGCAAACTCTGCATAATTGCTGGAACCACAGAATAATGACTGGGGAAAAAGACAGTCCCAGGCTAGGACACAGTAGGGTTCAAGAGTGGAGGGTTGAAGAACACACCTATATCCAGCCATGTTTACTCCTCCTCCTCCTCCTCCTCCCAGACCCACAACCCCAGGAAAAGGATGCGCTCAGTGTACTGTGTGCAGGGCTGAGATAAGGCTCCTTCAGCAGAGGAGCGGTCTGGCTGGCTATCGGGCTCTTCCTGCTCTGCTCTCTCCCCTGGCGGGGGGCTGGGGCTGGGCAGGGAACACAGAGAGGGCCCGCAGAGGTTCTCAGAGAAAAGGAGAGGGTGGGAAGACATTCAACAGGCAACCTCCTTCAAGATCCTCCAGTTCCATCTCCCTCTGCTAATGTAGCCAGTGGAGGGCCAATGGTAAGGTATGTTCCAAGTTGCCAAGACAAAGAGCCCGGCAATTCAGGAGGAAAGTCAATCAAGCCAGGAGGAGGGAAGATGGAGAGTATGCTAGAGTGCATGTGAAACTTTTTTGACACAAAATCAGCAGAGACACTAACTCAACTTTACTCAGATAACTGCCTAGATCTGAAAGAAAACTACTTATAACCAATTTATTTCTTAAGAGAATAAATATCAAGGTCAATAATTAGAAGGATGTTGTAAACGTGTGAGCACAGAAATGAAGCTCAGACTAGAATACACTACCAGTCAAAAGTTTGGAGACACCTTTGGACCACATTAAATAAGGTGTGTCCAAACATTTGACTGGTAGTGTACATATATCATATCTTACAGTTTTCAGCTCTTTCACTAAAGAAGCCACTCTGTAATAAAACCCAGTGAAGGGCTCTTGTGGCAATGCTGAGGTACAGAATTGATGTTAAAATATATATAAAATACATTTTTTTAGCATAAGAAAAAATGAAAACCAGAAGGGGTCTGCATAATCTGTAATTGTCATGATTTAAACTATGTGCACATTTGTCTTTTTTTAATTTACTTAAAATAAGCAAAAAAAGAGAAGATGGAAATTCCACTAAATCTTCCTGACCTCTAAATATTTATCTGAAAATATCCAATTTAATATTGGGTATAGATTAAACAATAACATAAAAAGAACACACTAATCCGATCCTAAATGCAATTATTACAATGGAAACTGGTGTTTTGAAAGCCCCACATCACTGATGCAGAAAAGAGTTTAAATCAAGGAACCTAACACAACCTACTCTTAACTTTGCCCAACTCAGCAGACATGCAGCAGCTTTTCCTGCTAAAAATAAAATAATCTTTAATCACATTTTACTTTAAAAGCAAGTAAGGGCATTGAGATGGTGATCTTATTCTGTGTATTATTCTTTTAGGATCTCAAATTACTAATTAAAAAGGTAAATATGAGGCGTTATGTATAACTAATAAGCCTCTGGAGGTATAAAATCACCTGCTTGCTCACATAGTAATTACCTTTTGACAAAGCTGCAGTTGGTCATTTATTTTCTTAAAAACTGCCTGTTTGCATTACTTCTGGGTTTTTTCCCCCCCAATAAATTCCAGCCAATATTGGTTGGGGCTGTAATTGCACAAGTGTGCCCTCATTGTCCTGCCACAATAATAAATTTGGCGATACTCAAAGTGTATGGATCAGGCTCTGATTAGCCAGCTGTCTCCCCCTGATGAGCACACACAGGTCTAGCAGCCCATTCTTCATGGGCCTGATGTGGGTGGACAGAAAAACAGGTGAATACCTTATTCCCACGTACATAAGTGAACGCTTCACATGAGCATCTATATTTTTTAAAGTAAAATCACTGCAGTTCTACAGGAATGTTTGCATAAAGTTGAAAACTATAAGAGGATTTACCATAAATAAATTAAATGCCACACATGAAAGCTTCCATGAAGCAATAAATTTACTAAAGGCATGTTTTCTTTGTGCAGTTAAAAAAATGGTTTTGAAAAATTACACTTTGTGCCCAGTGCAAGAACGTTTATCATAAGTAACAAATGAAGACAACATTATGCATGCAGAACGACTACTCTGCTTGTGCAACATCGCAAATGCTTGCCGACAAAGCCCTCCTCAAGAGCATGGGGTCCTCCATATCCTTATCCCAGAGAGGGGAGAAACAGTGATTATTTTCCCCAGTTGTGATTTATTAGATTAAAAAGTCAGTGATTAAACAGTAGGCGGTGGCTGTAAACCGAGAGGGCTGGAAAATCTTTGGGCGGTTAGCTTCACCAGGCTGTAATTGCTCTGGCCCCATGTATTCAAGCTTAAGCTCGTAACCAAGAGACAGACGCACTCTTCCTTTTTTTTTGTTCTGTGCTAATCTGTAAGTGTCAGCGTGCTGGCATGGCCAGGAGGGAGCAGTCCACAGAACTGCCAGGGAGGTAGGTGGTAAGTGTGTGTGTGTTTTTGCAGAGGGGAGGGGGGGGGGGCGCTTGGCGGGTCTTGATATTTTCAGCGGTAGAAGCAAAAGGTCCTGTCAACAAACGTGCTCGAGAAAAGGAGAGCTTTTGCTTGAGATAATTAGATGTTATCCGAGAATTAATTAGAGCTCCTCAGTGTCACAATGAGCCTGGCTCCCTGCATTTTAAGTGCCCATTCAAACAGCACGAACCACACCGAGACATGTTTAGACATCTTTGGCATCTTCTTTCAACAGAAGATTGCAAAATTTAAGTAACACAAAGTGAAGAAGTCCATCTCTGTTTATACTGTAAATTCACCTACTGTAGTGAAAGTCTACAGTAGGTGAAGAATGATCCTGTTACAAACAGCACTGAACCCTTTGGAAAAACAAAATAAAATAAAGCCACCGAACCAAAATTTAAATTACAGTGTGCCCACTTTCAATGGCAAAATATTCAATGGAAATTAATATGTGGGGAAAAGTCAAAGGATTGTTTACTATACTGACATATAAATGTCTTGTGTTCATGGCCCTGATAAAAGAGCATTTTTGAACCATGATCATTTTGACACATTGAAAAAAAATTCTAAATAAATATCTGTGGCAACCTATAACCCTTGCATTAGACACTAGAGGTTAACACAATTTCTCAATGTGCTCCTGCGCCATCAGCAAAGCACCGTCCTGCGCTTTGCCGATGCATCTGCCTAATGCTAAGACCCCCAACACAAGTTGCCTCTACCCCATATTCCTTAAGATAGTGGTATCACGGAGCCCCTGCTGATGTGCAATCCTTCATGTGGAACATGCGTGGGCAGGAAAAACTTGCAACAGGTGCCACCCGAAGAGGCTTCATCCTAGGCCCTTTGTGCCTGACCAGGAGTGGGAGTGAGAGAGGCCGCAGAGGTCAGACTGACCCGAGAGCAGGGTGCGCCATACCGACCGTCTGACTGGAGAGTTCAGACGTCAAAGCAAGGCTTGTATCAAATAATTATACTTGACTATTTTTCTTTCCTGACATATAAATACTAATGAACCAGTGGATGATGTAATAATTTTGATGTTTCCAGTAGTAAAAGAGTTGTAATTGTTAATCTGTTTTAAAACTTAACGCTGTCAAAGATATTCAAGTTATTATAGAGAAAAAAATATATCCTAATTAACACTGCGGATTGTCCTAAATAAATTAAAGCATTCATTCATTCAAGTTATAGTAAAATATTCAATTTTCTTAAAAAATTTTCTCAAGCAATGTTATGAGGCTCTAGAATTTAGAATGGAAGAATAAGATAATTAAACTGAATTTTATCTTCTAGAATACACTGTAGAGAAAGCTGTAGAAGGAAATATGGGTGGAAAAATAAAACTATGGCTTGTTTCCACCTTTCATCTGAGCTGGTGGCTTTAAAAAATGACTAACTTTTGTTGATGTATGAATCGGCGGGGAGTCTATTTATCAGCAGGCCCTCTGCGGTCGCCCGCTTGGGTCCCTCAAGTCACAAGCCGCGTCGCTCCCCTTTGACTGATTAATTAGCCAATCAGAGGACATTTTTCACTGGGCGGCAGAATGGTTTATTTCAGCTAATGCCGGGCTTTCGAGCTGAGGCCCGCTGGAGCCTCGTCGGCTCTTTCGGCCTGCCTGAGTGGCCGGGCAGAGGGGCAAGGGAGATAAATCAAGCTGGGCTGGCCCTCCATGCGGCTCCCCTAACTAAACCCCCTGAGGAGGGCACAGAGAGCCGGGGGCGGTGGAGGAGGAGGAGGAGGAAGGAGTGGGGGGTGCGCAAGACGGCCAGGGGCACTGCTCACCCGCCGATAAGCACAGGGAGCACAGGGCTGCCAAAGTGCCTTCATTTAGAAGTGGCCGTGGCTTTTTGATATCTCGGCAGAGAGAGCCTGTCGTTTGTCATGTGGTGAGTAATTGTGCTAAGGGGCACAAGAGGAGGAAGGAGGAGGAGGAGGAAGCTCACAAGTGCGGGATAGGTGATGGATCACAGAGACCTGTGTAGATGGACAGGTGTTTCACCACAGCCTGATAACCCTTACTGGTCAGGGAACGTAAATAATGGTTTAAAGCAAACATTTTCAGGTGGCTGAGTGAAAGAACAGAATGGCTGTCATCAGATCATATTGTGAATAATGTCTGGTAAAGTAATTCCTAAATAATGTTAAACATATTATTATATGTTATTTCAACATTAGGATTGAATTTTATCATCTTACACTGCCATATAGTATACAGTTATCTTATTAAAGCAGTATATACTGTAAATGCACCTCTAAAATACTGAATTCTGTGTCATTCAATTTGCAAATTATAGTTAATGAGAACTTGAAAGAGTGACCATGTGCAATTAACTTTAACAGCAACTGTGCTGTGGTCTTTAATATGTTTTTCCTCAACCCATCTCCTACATTAATGTCCCAAAAAGACAAGCCCTTCTGTAGTCAGAAATACAAACCCCTGACATGAGCGGAGCTGCTCTTATCTACAGCCTCTTATAATAGATTACCCTTCCCTCTCTATATTAGACTATTCCAGTGGGTAAATGTGCATGAAATATATCAAAAAAATTCTTGACAAATTTACTTTCAAATTCAAGTGTCAATCACAGATGGTTATTTGGCTGCCCTCCACAGCCTTCACCTTCCTGTCCTACATCATCAGGACTTAACATGCACCAATAAGAGCATGTGTGCGAGTATGATTTTACTTTTATGTGTAAAGTAAAAGAATGGCTTCCTCGTCTTACTAACACAGGGTGTGAAATTAATGTTGACACAGCCCAAAAAAACTTTTCTTCTTCTGAAACTTACTTTTATGTAAAAAATATACAATTATTTGAATGTGCTTGGATGTTTTTCTGTGGTGGGACAAAACTAAGAGCATTTGTTACAGTAGGGCTGCAACTAAAATTATTTTGAGCTGATAATTAATCTGTCAATTACTTTCCCGAATAAATCAGTTTCATTACTTTTGACTATAAAATGTCAAAAGTTTACCAAACCTCAAAATGATGTTCTCAAAAGTCTTTTGTCCGCAAACCAAAATTAAAATTGAAAAATCAGAGAGTTTTAGTTATTTACAAAAAAAAATCATTGTTGAAACCCATATTACAGTGTAAACAACTACTTTAAAGACAGTGGTTCCTTATCTAAATATAACTAATAAAATATAATACACAGTGGGTTTATAATTGGTCCCTTTTGCTCATATGTTCTTTTCAACACATCCAGCGCTGCCTTTGATGAACAGAGGCATGTGGGACTGCTGCGAGTGTGTGCATATGTCCCTGTCTGCATTTCAGGGAGCATTGTGTGCAGCGATAAGGAGCGAACAGGAAGCACATCATTGCAAAGGAAGGAAAACCCCAGCAATGGAGGAGGGTGTGTGTGGAAGGGGGGCTGAAGAGACAGCAGTGGGTGGTAGGTGAAGTGCTGGAAGATTCATGGGGGGGATGGGTAGTTCTAAAGAAGTTGATCCTGATTTGGTCAAGTCTCATGGCATCACCTTGTGAGGATGCAGATATGGAAGCCACAAATCAACACCACCACAACACATCTGTCAGTGTGTATAATGTGACTAGGCAGGAGTTGAAATGTATGCACGTCTATACACACACACCACATTTGTGCTGGAACAGTGGGCGACTGTAAGCACAGATCAGAAGGAGCTCAGGGTCACAGCAGTGTCTCGAACACGCTCGCAGGAGTTCCTGCACAATGCCTATAGCTTGATTGGTCCATCACCCTCTTTACCTCTTTTCAACAACCTCAGATGTTGCTGAGCTTCAACACAAGGCCTCATGGGAAGCCATTGTAATTGTGTTCAGTGTTTTCGATATGGTCAATGGTGTCCCTCCTGGCTGAAAAATAACAACCCATAACCAAACAATTAGGGAGAAAATGATGCTGTGTATTGCCTGCATTTCCAATGTTAATCAGCTAGGGAGCAGCAGCCATTGTGGTGTTATGGCTCAGCACCTGCAGGGGAACAGAGAAGTGTTTTTCCCTGTATATTTCATGGATTTTAAGTTGCCAATTTCTTCAAGCCAAATGCTGAGGATAAATAGAGGGAGCCAGCAAGATGTTTTCTGTCTCTGAAAAGGTCTTTTTTTAAAGATAATCCGTGGGGCTTTGTCAATGGAGAGTAGAACTTAAGACTTCAAAAATGTAAGGATTTATCAAAAAATAAAATTCATAAATGTTTTAGAGTGTGTTTGTCTCATGTCTTGTGTCTGTCCATTTAAAATTTCACAGTTAATACAAAAATTTATTTTTTTTCATTAATATGTGAAAAGAACTTCCTGGGCTTGAACTAAACTTGCTCCTCTCCGAGCCTTTAGGCTTTATTTCAGTGGCATGAGGGCAGCACAACACCAAAGTGCAGATTGACATTTGAAGCAACCAATACCAAGAGCAAAGGTAACTTTTTTGCTGGCATCATCATTTCAGATTTCTGCACACCCCATCACAATTTTGATTTGCCTTTAATAATGTCCGCTGGCTTGTGTTTGCTCCGAGACAGAAGCAGAGAATTGGGTGTGAGTGTGAAAGAGAGAGGGGGGTGAGAGTGCAAATCCTTTAACTGGATTTAGATGTTCCTGCTGCCATCAGTGGCCTGGTGGCTATGTTAAAGCTACATGCTGTGACGTGGTTTATCCAAGGCCAGAGGCTGCTCAGGACCTGGGCCATAGAGAAGCAGAAAGATCCCATGATGCAGCAGCTACTGATGGAGGGATCAGCACTAGGGGTCATACTTAATTACCAAGAAAGAGGCAGATAAGCTTGAGCCACCTGGCCAGAGGTATGCCATCTTCTCCCATGGGCATGGGAGATCAGGTTCCTGTTCTCTCTGATTACACAATTTATGTTTCAGTGACACGTAGATCATAAATTAAAAATATTCTGTGTGAATCATCTGTACCTGACAGTGCTTTTTGTTTTAAGCACAAAATCATGTATGCTCATCACTTGGGGGAAATATGTTCTAGTCATTCATCTATATACACACAAGACTGTTGTCTGTTTTGCGGGCGTTTTAAGCAAGAATGCTATTGCAAAATTCAGCAGGATTATTCAACTAATATTCTAAGAAAGCAAGTGATAGTAATGCAGAGGTCACAGAATGTTGAGCTTTGAGAAGCAGCTGATGAGATGCTTTCAAAGACCCTCATGAATCTCCTAAAATCTGCTGCAGTGCAATTAGTAGCTTCAAGTTGCATTCAAGAAACCTTGGAAATGTTGTCACTTCCTCAAACACACAAGCAGTAATAGATGCACCTCAAATTAGGCATTCACTACAGTTTAAAGATGTGTTTTGGACTAGTTTTTCAATTTTGTATCTTTTTTTTAATAAAATTTCAAATAGCCCCATTTACTGATCAGCTTTTTGTAATCAAACAAATAATCAAATAATAGAGTATTCATGCTCATCCCTAGTCATTTCAGTTTTTTTAATAACTTCATATTGTTTAACCATGTTTTATGTGCACAATAATGTCTGACAAAATAAAACAAAACCAAACCAAAATTTATTTAGAATGCTTTGTGGCAAATTTTGTATAATTGTGATAAGTCACATTTTTCTTAGTTTTAAGGATTTTTTATTAACAAAATTTAAATTGCTGCCACCTTTAGATAAAAAAAATTGAAGTTAATGTTGTTAAGATTAATGAAAAAAAAGTCTCTTACCTGCTCATGTTCTTTGACAGATCTTGCTCTCTTTCCAAAGATACAGTTAAGGTCTGTTTCACTACGGGAAGACAGGTCCTTTCCTAAAAAGGAAAATAACAAAAGCATTTTAAAAGAATGATACAGTCAAAAGTTGTTTTTTGATGACTTCTATAAAACAACAAACAATGCTTGTTTCAACATCAGGTTAAAATGAAGAGAAATATTCAAGCCATGAAGCATACTTAAAAATAATGTACTGAAAGATAATAAAGTGTTCTAACAACACAAACACCCAAGGTTGAAATTAAAAGCATGAGTGTACATGTAGGGGTTTTGGGGGAGGAGGTCTCTAAGTAAAGAAAAGGGAGGTTTGCTGGGCTTGCTTCTTGCATCAGGGTTAAAATGGTAAAGAAAAATAAACCAACAACAAGGTCTGTCATGACACACCTCCGGATTCCCATTTTCAAGCCAGGCCTCAAAGACTCTTAAAGACTCCTGGAGCACACAGTCGCCTGTCTCAAGCTCGGGTCCTGTTCGTACAGCTGCATCCTCTTCCTTCAGCAGGCCTCTGATAACATTTGGTTATTTATTGCTTTTAAACCTCTATCTCCCCTACTCTTGGCTTTGAAAGCCACTGCACATACACATCTAACAAGTTGAACCAAGAAAACATGCTGAAAACCAAAATAAATGGAGGGGGGACCCGTGATTGTTTGTCATCTAATGAACTGAGGTCAAACAAAATTATGGCCCATATGGCCCTTCTGGACCAGGAAGTACCTGTCAAAAATTTCAAGCACCGTGACAATGCTGCAAATAAAAATGTTCTGTTAAACAGAGCTTAACACTTCTTTTCTCTTAACCATCCCGAACGGTGGTTGATGCCATTATGTAGAATGGCATCTGCTGCGTGAAAACATGTTGGTTTCCACAGTCACAGATGAAATGACAACTGTAAATAACTGTCAAACAAGACTTACAAAACAGGTCAAAGCAAAACTGATGATGTCCAATGATATCAATGTCTCAATATAAAACTTTTTTCTTTTTTTTTTTTTTTTTTACAATTAAGCATTATATGCTGTGCTTATATAAATGTAAATGTGAAATCTGCTAAGTTGAAAAGCACAAAAACTGCAATAAACACACAATCAGACTGCACAGCAGATGGAGGGCTGTAGTTAGATTCCGCATCAACCACCCTCCCTGCTCTGACAGGTGATGAATGGAGGCAGCAATTAAAACTGGGCTGCTGGTTTATGTTCTGGGCCCCCAGACCTCAGCAGCAGAGAATTTGATGCTTTTCCCCACAAACAAAGGTCATCAATCCTGAGTGCTGGCAGTCAGGGAGCCAGCATGAACAGGATATCAATAAAAAAGCAGAAGAGAGTGAGGAGGAGGCCTGCAGTGAGTGCCAAATCAAGAGGTTCGTTATTGTTGTCACCATTTATTCTTTAGTTTAATTATCAAGAGAGATCAAGAATAAATACTGAATAAATATTTAATTACAAAACTAATATTCAAGGGAGAAAATGTTGAGAAAATATTTGGTTATAAACTACATATTTATATTTAATATTAAAAAAACATAAATAATTATATAAACATTTAAGGCTAAGTTTTGACAGTCTGTGGACAAAAATATGAATGAAGTATGAAGTACCATTTTTGTGTCTCATGCAACCAGCTTAGCAACACTAAATCTAACCTAAACTTGGCAACAGCTTCACAAGTAGGAGAGCCACCCTCAAAGCATTCAGGGGAAGCTTCCAAACAGGCGTGGCAACTTATTTGTTTCCAGGTAACTCTTGGGTTACCCGTGCTGAACCAGACCCTAAAACTAAACCATAAGAAAAGGAAACAATTTTTTTTTTTTAATTCAGCTCAGACATTTACTGTATGTAGCTTTCTCAGAGCTGAAGGTTTCATAATCAAAGAGCACGAGAATTCACTTCTGTCAGAACAGTCAAAACTGAACTCTCAAATTTCTGGTTGAGGTCTTAGTCGTTTGTGGAAAAACAAGTAGTGCCAGTGTCCTGTCTTCGGCATGACAATAGTTGCAGGCCTCTTTGAGTAGACAGGTGACCGCTGCATTATGTTGCCAACCACACCTGAATTGACACCTCTACTGCACAGATTTTATTCCAGTAAAAAACACTCCAACTGGCATGTTCCTCTAATCCTTTTCCCCATCTACTTTCTGCAAGTCTGACAATCATAAACATAACAGAGATGTTAAACAGAAACGTCTGGTGCTAACTGCTCAGTTTGGCTGATAATGGAAAAGGTCTCTTCAAATGAATTATAACTTTAAGACCTGTGGGATTATATTTTAATCAGCCGAAGACTGGCTTTGGGACAAGAACATCCTAATGCAAAGTTGATTTAAAAAAAAAAAAAAAAAGGCCCAACTGCACAGTCAGCACAAAACGTTAAAGAGGTGGCCGGACAAATATGGCTGTGTAGTTTTTGAGCAGAGTGTAACATCAGCTCTATGGGGCAAATTATTCTCAATTTCTAGTTTTACATTAAATCTCTGTTATGTTACGATAAGCTGGCAACACTGAAAAGGTAAGAAGTGCTATTAAAAAGAGACTCAGACTCACAAAATGGGACACAAGCCAAAGACAGGTGCATGTGGAAAGACAAAAACCCTTCAAGTTGATTAAATCATCGTCATTATCCTGAGTTGTATGCAAGTGAGGGAATAAAAGAAAGCTAGTTTCACACCCCGAATGCCTGTGTAAAGTGTGCAAAGGGGCAGCTCATCAGTCAGGAACAGGCTTCTTTGGTTCATGCCAAATTAAGATCACAAAAACAGGGTGAGAAAAACTGGAGGTTCCAGAGCACATTTTATCAGGCAGGGTCATCTCATGGGTTGTGCAGCCCCTGGGAGATGTTGTTTTTTAGGCAAATGGACAGTAAATGGACATACCAGATGGCCCAAACAGGAAACAGGAAGTTGCTATTGAATGATGTGAAATATAAGCAGCTCTTCCAGGTGAGACAAAAAGTTGGGATATTTTCTTTTCCCATCTTTGCTGAACTGATTAAGTAGGTCTGAACTAAATAACAAACAAGAGAAGAATCATTGCTTTAACATTGTGCATGTTTGATGAAGACTTGCAGAAATTGTAAGAATACATCATGAACAACATCTGCTACTGCTTCATGTTAGAAGATTTCAACAACATTACCAATTAATCTTACAAATATATTGCTCATGCAATCACTAAACTACACTGCATGGTATGTTCAAGAAAAGAAACAGCAGTAATCTATGGGATAGTGGTTTGATTCATTTTGCTCTCCAGTGGTCCTGAACACCAAATTCCTCCTTGTGCCTATCGGTGTGATGGCCTTGACCAGCAAATCTTGACTTCCTGACGTGTAAAGGAGTAATAAAAGTAGAAGGAAGAGTTATAAATAACCTCCCCTTGCAGTGACCAGGTCAACTGACCCGGCAGTGCTGACAGAGCTCTGATCAGCGTCTGTGATCCGAGCCAAGAGCTCAGGGTTCAGCAAGAAGTAAAGGAGGCGGTCTGTCCATCTGTCTGTATGAGTGTTTTGGAACATGTGTAGAAAACCAAAAGAGGTAGAAACATCTATTTCTGTTTTGGATGGACAAATGTTACTACGTTACACATAGATGATAATGTTAGGTTGAGATGGACAGTTTTCCACTCAATATCATGACTGATCAAGAGACACTCTTTAGTGTGTTCTGCAGTCATGTTTATCCTCCTGCTTTATGTTCGGTCAAACACACCTTTCGTAAACTTCATGTAATGGACCCTCTTTCTGGAGGTCTTGGATTTCTCTTCCAAGCTGAAGCCTTTCTGCTCATCTGGTGGAGGATCTATACAAAGTAAAGAAAATTCAAAGAATATGTAATTACAAATGAACCACATTCAGCAGTACAGCACCAAACCTCTTTCAGCTCTCATATAACAGAATATATACGTGAATTGCCTTCAGGTATGGGGATAGTGATATTCCCTCTATGACAGAGACTATTTCAGGAACTTTACTCTAGAACATGTTACAGTTGCACCCCCTACTGTTCAACACATGGACCAACTGAAAAAACACAAACACAAAGACACATCCCGTTTAGCTTGATGTCAAAACTTGCAATAAACTTTAAGTGCAAGCATGCACATATATATAAAAGTCAGCTCTAAGCATAATTAAATCAGACACCGTTTAAAAAATCGATATTAATACAATGCCAGTGACCACTTCTTGGTACATGGACCATTTCTACATTAATACCACTAACGGATATAAACATTTTATTATTAACACAAATAAAATATATATAAAAAAATCATTTGGACAGAGGGGAAAGAGCAATTTAACATCATGCTAAAAACACTTCACAAATCACAAGCTATAATGCTATGTGATATGGTCAACATTACATAAGTAACATACACTACATAGCTTGGTCATTTTTTGTACCATTGCTGTTCTTTTGACCATGGCAATTGTTCAACTGAGCAAGTAGCTCATTGAAGTCATCTTGGTGAGCAATCCATTTGTCCTGTAAACACACAACAGATTAGAGATAAACTTATATGTAATTGTGTTCCTTGGTTTTTCAGATTTCAGATTTTTAAAAAGATTTAAATGTGATTTTATATACAGCGGCTACCAACACCCCTGCAAAAAAATATGTTGTTCAAGTATAGTAAATATAGCCCCTTACATTTTTTGTAAATTGAATTATACCTATGCATTTATTCTAAATTGTTAAATCAATGTTTCATGTTGAAAGCACTCACCTCATGGCTGGCATTGGCTCCAAGCCCATAGCTGTTGTTTTTAACTTTTACTTTGATATGATCAGTCGAGCCTTGCTCACTCCTGCCCAGGCCCTAAATTTGAAAAGAAAACACATCAAATGTGACACCAGTGTTCAGCATCTCATTTATTTACGGCCCATGAGTAAACAAAGTCAGTCACCACTGTTTCCCAATCTGGAAAAATCAGAGATACATGTCTCTACATTTACCTTGCCCTTGGACCAGCCCATTCGCTCCAGCATCTTCTGGCCAAATTTGGAGTCATCATTACTCCAGGCGCTGTTCCTTGGGTCAACAGACCACTTCTGCTTCCTCCGGGCTGAAAAGAAGCAGAGCAAAGGCTCACTAGAACAAGCCCTCTCTGCAAACTGACTCTGGATTTATGAGTGCACACAAAACTGACTACAGCACAGAACCAAGATAAGGCACATACTGTATATGACAGGGGTTAGTGTTGGTTCATTCGCGAATGATTTCTTCAAAAGAAACAAACCATTCACTTAAAGAAACGTTTAAGTGAATAGACTGAACTGAATCATTTACTGAAACAATTCATTCATCTCACAGTTCAGCTGAGCTCTGCTGAGATAGCAGCCAGTGGCAGCTGGTGGGACGAATGTGATTCGTTCACTCACTGCGGAGTCGGACACATACTGACCGAATCACTCAGTGAGGGAGTCTCCGTGTGTCTCAGCTAATGCAGTCAGCGTAAGATGTTACAGTACACGTAAAGTGAGAACATAAAGACACAGTCTAGTTCCCTGTTGTTTTAACAGACTCTCAGTAAGCACATACTTAAATGTTAAGCTGGTCTATAATGAGGACACTGTACTTAAATATCTTAATTTAAATTCACTCAGGCAATTCAGAAACTAATAAATAGATGTAGTAAAGTTATAGTATGTTTTAAATCAGTAAATAATGTAAAAAGTTCACAGCGTAACAAACACAGGTAAACTTTTCTGTGATTGTTTAATGCAAGACTGAATTATATTTATAGGTGCAGAACTCTGATCAGGCCACCTTTCAGAGTTTCTGCTGCATGTTTGTTGAAACCTACAATATGACAAAAACAGCAGACTGAGACACAGATCCGCTCACTGCGAGGACACAGTACGTGATCAGGTTCATCAGCTGATTCATTCATTGAGAGGAAACAGTACATGAACTGGTTCATCAGCTGATTCATTCTTTGAGAGGAAACAGTACGTGAACAGATTCATCAGGTGATTCATTGACTGAGAGGAAACTGTACGTAAACTGACTGCAAAAACTGTTTATACAAGTAAAAGGCCAAAAACATATTATATATAATATTTCCACAATGTTTCACGAATGTACATGACAAGTGTGTCAAATCAAAGCTCAGAACAAGATAACCCTAACCCCAGATGAACATTTAAATTACTCCCTAAGAATGAACTTAAGTGGCTACACTCCAGCATACACCTCTTTTCTTGACTCCATTCGGTGTCATTCATCTTACCAAATGAAAATATCCAGTGTACATCATACAGCTTTACATGTGAATACTCTTGTGAAATGATACAGTAACACGTGGACAGATGTAACAAAATGAAACGTGAATAAGTAATCATATCAGTGTAAATGCATTGTTTGTTTTGACAGCATTTTTATTTTAAGTTTTGTTATGTTTATTACTAAATGTAAGTTGTAGGTACCAACATTTTGTAAATGTTCAGGCAAAACAAGCTCATTCAGTTTTTTGGGTAGACATAAGCTATTAGAATAAATGTTAAAAAAAAAAAAAAAAAAAACACGCGCAGCTCTCGGCCATTTTTATTTTTGTCAAATTGCTCTCAGAAGAAGAACGGTTGGAGATCCCTGGTATATGATCTAACAAGGTCTGTTTAATCTAGAATAAAGTGGGGAAGAATAGCCCCAGCAGCACACTGCTGTTACATAGTCGCACTATAATGCCCTGTGTGTCAGTCATTAACACTGCGGTGTCTGACATGTCACTGCTGTGAAAATAAGAGCAAAAACGTTTTCCTATGGTGCCATTGTGCGCTTAGGAACAATGACACCGCCATCAAGTGTGTTGAACGAGGCGCTGCAAACTAATCAAAGACATGACAAGAACAAATAATTTTATTCAGAATGAGCTAAAGATGCTGTAGATCACACGTAGGGCTACACGAGAAAACACGTGTTAGCTTATTGCTAGTGCTAACTACCGGAATACTCAACAACTAATAAATCCTGAATACTTTTGGAGCCAATTCTCTTCACGGAAGAAAAGCGGCCGTTTAAACAACGCATAAAAAGAAATACACCGAGTTACAAAGAAGTATAAAAGGATTCATAGATCAACAAACAGAGGAAAAATGTACATACGTTCAGCAAGCATGGACATCCTGGGGGTCCTGAAACAGCTTGACGAACGCCGAATAGGTGTCCTGTAAAATGCCTAAAGATAATGGGTGACCACCATGTTTGTTGTATATATACGCTATGAAGTTACCTGTCAATATGTGTCGCATTCCGTACATTTGAGGGTTTATTAATTACTATTTATTATTAACAAATGACGTTGTCACCGTTTTTATTGCAATTACAAGTAATTGTTTTTGCCAATAGAGGGCGCCATTCACAAACATGAGAAGGCACGTAAACGCAAAAGTCAGCTGTGTAAGGCCAGCCATAAGGCCAGGTTACTTAAGTTCAGTGAACTCAGGATGACACCCGAAACAACCAGTGGTGAATTTGCTGATATATATATATATATATATATATATATATATGCTGATATAAATATATCTCAATAATGTTATTTATAGGTTTCTGTCTAAAATTAGATTTCAATATTAAAACCATACAAATTACAAAAATGACAAAGGCTGCATCATATCTCCCCTGTCCCCCATTTTTCTCTCGCCCCAACTGGCCGAGACAGATTCTTTGAGTCTGGTTCTGTCAGAGATTTCTTCCTGTTAAAAGGAAGTCTTTTTCCCTCTCACCACTGATACCTAGTGCTTGCTCATTGTGTGAACTATTGGGTTTCTTTTCTCTCTGTAATATTGTAAAGGTTTTGGCCTTACTATGTACAGTGCCTTGAGATAGTGTATGTTGTGATTTACACTATACAAATAAAATTGAATTGAATTAATTTGAATATAAAATAACAGATGTTTTATGAAATAACATCTGACTATAGATACATGCACCACAACGTATGATAGACCTGTATATTTATACCAATCTGTATCAACTGATAATGCATATGGATATATTGTATCAGTCATTGTCCATCATAAACTATAGCCTATGACTCATCTTCTACTGAGGGTCGGGGTGGGATGCTGGTGCCTAATCCCAGCCAACACAGGATGAAAGGTGAGGTACACCCTGGACAGGTCACCAGTCCATCGCAGGGCCACACTGAGACAGACAACCATCCACTCTCATATTCATACGTATGGGCAATTTAGAGTGTCCAATTAGCCTAATCCCCAAATCTGCAAATTTTTCGGACTTGGGGAGGAAGCTGGACAACCCAGAGAAAACCCATGCAATCTCCATGCAGAATGGTAAAAGTACTAAAAGCACCACTTCAACCATGTGGCCCCTATGACAACCCCACTATATCAAAACATTGCATAATTTAAAACATTTATCAAAACATATGATACTAACAGTTGAATTTTTAGATAAGATTTGAGCTGCCTCTAATTCTAACAGAAGGAAGCACTGTACTTTGATAGTGCTTTGATTTGGCAAGTTACTTCTAATGGTGGCCGCCTTTGCTGCCAACAAACTCTTGAAATTTGAAACAGAAGCTTTGATGCAGCACTTGGCAGCTGTTTTAAGCGCCACTGAGAAAAAAAGCTGGAGCAAAGAAAACGAACAAATCGTTTCCACATAAATATGAACGCCCTGTTATCCTCACCATACTCCAAGGCTGTTAGGTTTTCCAGAATGTCAGTGCACTCCGCAGTCTTTTAAGTTTAAAAATGGTCAATGCTTGTTTTAAAAAACAATAATTAATAAAAGATTTTGGATCAGTATCTGGATCAGAACCAAATTCTAGTAATTTATGTCTTATGCCCTAACCTAAAAATCATTTTTGTCCACATCTGTCCTTCACTTTTTGCGTTGTGCTTCTCACAGGCAGCCAAAATAAATAAATCTTCTTGGTTGAAGAAACGAACAATAAAGAAAACCAAGGCTGAGGTAAAACTCCCAGGTAAAAGACAGTGGTAGTTGCAGTATGCACTTTTAATCTAAATCTAAGTATATGAGCAGCAGTTATATTGTAGAAATATGATGCCCCTGAGCACAATTTAGGCCTTTCTTTTAGTTAGTTTTTTAAATTTGATGTTATCTTGTCATGGCTCTAAATTCATTTTGTTTGTTGTTCCATAGTCCAGCATTATTTTGTTTTTATACCGGGGAGGACTAAGGTGTGTGAATCTCTATCTGAACCTGAATCTATGTTACCAAGTTACCACTGGCAGAACAGGTTGTATAACAGAAGCCTGAGAGGGATTAATGTCAGTGAATTTAGTCAATATTTTCTCACCCCTCTGAACCACAAAAACACTGACAAAGCTGATATTATTGTGAAGTATCAAAACACCAAGTTCAGGTCAGGTCAAACAGCTATTTATGGAGCTCATAAATGTGGCCACGATCCCAGTGTTAAAATGACAGCATCAGTCCCGTTCCAGACTGCTGGAGCAGTCAAGTCAATTTTATTTATATAAACAGTCTGTACAGCAAGAGAGACTGTCTGTTCTTAGACCCTCACATTGAGTGAGGAAAAACTCCACAAACATTACAAAGAAGGAAAACATAGAAATACAGAATGTGAAGTGTAGGAAGTGACGGGATTTGTACCAGGATTTGTATTAATGAGGATGTGTGGGGACAAGACTGTGGATGCAGGTCCAGCCAGTGAGACCATTACATTTTTTTGTGCAAGTAAAGCAGCATAAAATCTTAAAGCATAAAGACAAAATGCCTGCAATATACTGCACAAGCCTTTATGTTTCTTTTGAGGCTCAATGGTGGGAGGGTTGTGGTTCAGTCTTGGGCTCTACTACCATAGCAACAGGTCTCCATGTGGAATAACAGCTGTGGTACAGAGTGTTTTGGCATTTTCTGGCACACTGCCCAGTAGCTCCCAGACTGTAGAGCAGGACATAAAGAGTGTTCTTTATGTCCTGCTCTACACTCTCTGCACCAGTCTAGGGTAAGTTAGCACTGCACTCCTGCACACTGTGAGAATCGTATTACACGATGTCAAATAAACCACTGGGGCCCAGGAAACACTGGACGCACTCTGATTGGACAGTGTGAGATGGGCTTGCTGGGGTGTGTGCACATCCAGTGAGACATCTTACATAAGAGGCAAGGTTTCACTAGAAAGAGGACATGAAGTAAAAAGTGAGCGTCAGGTGGTTTTTGTTTCAAAACACGTTCCTCCACCCTCTCCTAACTCATCTTGGAAAGATTAATCACACTCCACCCTAGTCTGTATCATCAGTTTTACACAATAAGGTCATCAAACTGCCTGTTTCTCACAGAAGGAAATGGAAAATCAATATATTTTCAGAAATAAAAATCAAAAAATCAAATGCAATTAGATTTTCTTTTATCATTTTTCAAAAAAAACGCTGGGACATTTAAAAGCATCCCCTTAACTTTTAACAACTGTCTGTGAATGTGTGGGAAGCGAGGAGACCAGTTGCTGGACTTTTAGGAAAGGAATGTTGTCCCATTCTTGTCTGATGCAGGATTCTAGCTGCTCAAGAGTCCTGGGCCTTTGTTGCCGGATTTTTCATTTCAAGATGCGCCAAATGTTTGGTGAAAAGTCTGGAATGCAGACGGGACAGTTCAGCAGAACAGAACAGAGCAGTTCATTCTAGATGGGAGCATATGTTGCTATTAAACCTGAATGTCCTTTTCAGCATTGGTGGTGCTTTTCCAGATGTGTAAACTGTTCACGCCATAGGCACTAATGCAAGTCACCATGAGCATCAATAAATTAATGCATCAGGTCTGCTGGGGTTATACACAGCTAGTACATAATTCTGTGCCATCTAATAACTCAATGGCATTTGCAAAGACAGATCTGTGTTTTCAGAATGCAAGTTGAGCAAATCCAACTGTGAGATTTAAATATTTGTTCTCAAATACGTAACTGGCCCCAAACAACCCTCATTGCATTTGTGTATCATACAGTAAACTGTGTTCACAGACAATGATTTCTGGAAGTGTTGCTGAGCCCATGAAGTGATTTCCAATAGAGAATCATGCCTCCACAAGCATCCAGTTTTGTCCTTCAGCCTTGCCCCTTGCGCACAGAGATTCCTCCTGATTCTCTGAATCTTTTGATGATATTATACAGTAGATGGTGGGATCTTCAAAATATTCTTGGTGAACCTCTGCCCATTTTTACATCTGAAATGCTCCTTTAATAGCCAGTTACTGACCTGTTGCCAGTGTTTCTGACATGTGTTGCTGCCATCAAATTCAAAATGAGCTAATATTTTTCATGAAATGGTAACATGTCTCAGTTTCAACATCTGATATTTTGTTTATGTTCTTTTGGGAATAAAATATGGGTTTATGAGATCTGCACATTATTGCAATTTGGTTTTATTTACATTTTAAACAGTGTCCCAACCTTTTTTGGAATTGGGTTTGTTCATCTCTCTTAAAAGCAAATAATTTTACATTCTTTCGCATGAGGTTCAGAAATTGTAACTCTTGTTAAAAAGGCTTTTGATTAGTGAAGTTACTAAATGCAAGTAAAACTGCCATATTGTAAGCACATGGCCTAATCATCCAGGATGATCGACATTTGCTTAACAGAACTTGTTGTATGCTTGTACTCATAGCAAATATGGTTGAGTTCCGTTAAATTACGTTATTTTGATGTGCCTTCACTGTAAAAGTTGCAAAATCTTCAAAGATAGCGTTGTTTCTGGACAATCTACTGGAAGTGAAAGCAGTATTGTACCACATGACATGATTGTCATGTCAATTAAGGGTATAGTGGAAGCTTGAACACAATTTCAAAAAAATTTGTAATAACAAAATAATACATTTTAATTTGAGCCACAGAGCACACCCGTAGATTTATTGCCTGGTGTTTATGAATTAGTGGGGAGAGATTATGTAGTGTTTGAGTTAGATAAAAGCCTGCATGCATGACAGGGTCAGTACTTCCTGAATGAGACTGTAAAGAAACACTGATTTTACACTGATTTTAGCTGAATGAGGTGAAGCTCTGTGTTCACTCGGCAAATTCGTCTGCCCTTTCCACTCTTCCTCTCTGCAGCACAACTGCAACGCAAAACCACCCAAGGTCACCTGGACAAACTGCAATTACTGACAGAGAAATTGAAGAAAGGCGTGCAGTGACTGAGAGAGTTGTCTTCAGGGTTACAATTTATGATCCCATTTGGTAAAGGAGCAGAGGTTTCACTCTGCTGCTTTTATTGATGTGCTGAGGGGGCATTTTTCTCATCTGGTATGGTGATTTGCCCACTTTTCCTCCACTGGAGATTGTATTGCAAGCAAGTCAATTGTATTTCTTTTCTTTTCTAGAGTGTGATTTATGTATTTTCTTCATAATTAATACCAACTTCCTTTCTTTGTTGACATAATCTTGTCAATCTTGAGTTAATCCTTTGAATTGCTTAACATTCTCAGTCTTGTCCCCTCTTTACCTTTACCTTTATCGATCAGTGGAGCTCTGGAACCTATCATCTTCATTCCCAGGATTTTCTCTCACTTGTAAAATTATTCAACCCCCTGAAGAGAATTCCTAACAGCACGCATTTGCAAACCACATATTGCCTCAAGGGCTTCATTAATTGCAGCAGGTGTGTTTGAGATATAGATCACCTGAAATACCTGGATTGCTGACAGTAATGTCTGCAATTATCCTTGCAGAGTATCACAAATAGTTTTATCTTTACGCCACACTTTGCTGTACTACTGCTTTGTTACACAAGGCAAATAAGTACGCCTTAACTCTGAATGCATCACTTATTCAAAGCAAGTGTTTGCTTTTAGATTTTTTAAGGAAATAAAAGTTAACCCCTGGAGGCCTTTTCTCTGTGCAAATCATAACTCATGGATTCATGTCATGCCATATGGTGAATGCATCTTCTCAAGTTCAGACTTTGACACAAGGTGTCAGAACAAATGGTTTCAAATACTTTACTGCAACCAGACAAGAATCAGCTTATACCATGAAATGCTAAAAATGCAAGCAGGTTTTTAATCATTTCTTATATCTGTCAGAACAGGTCAACTTCAGTTTTATTTTGAAAGATTTTGTAGGACATTTGATTTAAAAAAAAAAAAAAAAAAAAAAAAAAAACCCAAGTCACCATGAGCATCAATAAATTAATGCTTCAGGTCTGCTGGGGTTATACACAGCTAGTACATAATTCTGTGCCATCTAATAACTCAATGGCAATTGCAAAGACATATCTGTGTTTTCAGAATGCAAGTTGAGCAATTACAACTGTAAGATTTAAATATTTGTTCTCAAATATTTAACTGGCCCCAAACAATCCTCATCTGGAGGAGAAAGAAGTAGAAGAGTGAGTGAATGTTTAACCCTTATCTGGAGGAGAAAGAAGTAGAAGAGTGAGTGAATGTTTAACTGGGCTCAATTATCCTCACCTAAAGACGATAATAAAGCAACATAGTTGCAGTTTATTGGTAAAACTAAGTGACTAATGTCTCATTACATTGTGAAGACAGGGAAAAAAAAAAAAAAAAGACAAAACATGCAGACAAATGTTTAATTTTCAAAAGCCACTTGCAAGTACAAGATGCCAGAAATTTCAAAGAAACAATTTTAAACATTGTACAAGTAGTTGAAATACAGAAACCACAAAATGTG